>LPNX010287832.1:23938-46330 GCA_001517045.1 Pseudotsuga menziesii | reverse complement strand
GCAATCTGTCCGACTGTTTCATCATTCCAGTAGTCTCCAATAGAGGCAAACTTAGGTTCTGCGTCTATGCCAATATTGATCTTTTTAATCTTGATGGGCTCGGTGATCACTGGAATCTCTAACTGTGGTCCCTTCACATCGCGAGTGCCTTCTGATTCGGGAATGTTGGTATTGCGAGGATCCTCATCCGCCTCCTCTGATTCTGATGCAAAATTATAGCATTCCAACGCCTCTTCTAGCTGGATAGTCCACTCAGGTTGGACTGGTACTGAGATGGTGCAATCCTCAAAAATCTTTGTCTTGATTATGTCTAGGGCCTGAGCAACACTTGGATGTTCTGACTCAAATGCAAAGGTGAGTAGGAAGTTGTCTGTCATAAGTGACCATGTGGTTGTTCCCTTGCGCAGCTCAGTCTCTGTATACCAGTTCCTTGGAACTGTGTCCAATGTGTGAATGAATCTGTGAACCCATTCATCCTCTGGAATGTCTGACCAGTTCTGTTCACATGTCTGAATGTGTACCCTGGGGTCAGTTTCTCCTATGTATTTCTGCTGAACATACTCTCTGTCATCAGAAAATATGATCGCCATCAGTCTTTTCATATTATCCCATGATGCGATATTCTCTTTATGCGCATACCACCATCTTGTAGGTGTGGCTCAAACTACAAGGTCCATAGCTGCGATCCTCTGCTCATGAGGAATTTGTTGCTCAAACTGTTCAAAAAAATCCTGGATATCCGTCAGACCTTGATATGATGGAGTCTCAGCGATCTCGGCGCCAATCCATCGCAGTGACTTACTAATAAACGCACATCTGCGTGCTGAGACTTCGTAAAGTCTGTTCTGCCAGTTTTCTAGACCAACATCAGAATCCGATGCGCATGAGTTGTCGCATCGCCAACTAATGTTCCCTTCTGCGGTTGGATTGATGTAATCATTCTGGTTTGCAGTCATCTGGTAGAGGCTATCGATGTTATGTGCCTCTTCCTTTGCTCGGATGGGTTCAATATATCTAGGACCTTGGTAAGGATCCAGCGGTGCGATGACCCGGATCTGCGCATCCTCAAAGGTCATTTGTTGTTTCTTTAGGTCAATGACAGCTTTGTTGCCAATCGCCCAATCAATACTTAATAGTGCTGGATATGGTCGACTGTCACCAATGATTTCTATAACCTCGAAGTCCACAAAAGTACGAACTCCGTCAATATCAACTAGCACCTGCGGTAGTCGACCCAATGGTGATACTCGCTGCTGAGTAGCTAATCTCAGGTGGATAGGTGATAGGGCTAACTGAGGGCTACCCATCTGTTCCCATGTCTGCTTAGTTAGAACATTCACCTCTGATCCTAGATCTAAGACAACCTCATCCATTTCAAACTCACCAATCTGCGCTATGAATTTCATCTCTCTTCCTGTCCTTGTATGCCTCGTAATATTATGGATAGCACGGTGTGCACTTCCCGAGAGAGAGGGTTGCTGATACTAATCTATCATGCGCTATAGCTCACCGACAGCTTTATCATTTCTCAGGAATTTCAAGTAGCTATGCAGGAAGGCTTGTACACTTCCTGTCGATTCATCCTCATCACATCTTCCCAATGTGGTAGCCTGTTGTGCCTGCTCATGGCTATCGCTACAAGGTACTTGCTGCGGTACGCTCCTAGATGGTGGTACCTGCGGTCCTGATGGTGTAGGTTCATCAAAGGAAGCCTTGGCTTCATGAAAGGTCTCTTTATTCTTCTGTAGGTCGAGTGCTGTTGCTTTACTAGGAGCTCTGCGCACCCACCCCTGACTTGTGTTCTTTCTGGTCTCCTGCGATGTGCCACTGGTGGAAGCACCGCCCCGAGTCACAAAATTGACTCTTGGTTCTGGTTCTGCCTTTTCAGCAATGATAGGTTTTTTTTGTTGTGTGGCTGGTTTAGGGTCTCTGATCTTAGCTATCAATATAGGACACTCTTCTATGGTATGATCATAAGGTTTGCAGTAGTTACAAGTAGTAGTGGCGTTTTGACAGTCCCTAGCATAGTGTCCTGTGATTCCACAATTATAACAAGTGACTGGTCCACGACCTTGGCCAAAACCTCCTCCACGTGCGAAGCCTCCTCCACGGCCTCATCCTCTGAATCCTCCTCCATGGCCTCCATAATTCTGATCCGGCTGTGGTCTTGTTGCTGGACCCTGTGTGTCTGCTTGGACTCTGTACACATCATGTGTTCTTTCTGACATGAGATCATAAGCTCGGTAGTCTTGTTGATCATGCCCGACAGAATTACAGAAGATACAATATAGGTTTTTAGGTGTCTGTACATACTTTTGAAGCAAAGGGCATTGCTGAGGTGGATGTCCTTGTGTTTTACATATTTCACACCATGGCCCTTGTGTTCGTGGTAAGGGGTTAGGAGCCCCTGACGCTAAATATTCTGCAAAGACTGGACAGTTGTCTTTACTATGGCCCTGTGCTCTACACTTTATGCACCATATGTCATGCATAACCCCTTTCCCTTTTTTAAGTTCGTGTATCTGTAACGTAAGGTTGGCCAACTGGGTCTGTAGAGTTGTCATGCCTGTACTGGTTTCTGCTAAAGGTGAATCCTCTAGTTTCATTGCCATCTCCGGCGCTTCATCTTGAGTAGTAAGTTTCTGCTGCATTAGTGGCATTCTGATATGAGGGAGTAGCGCTGCAATAAACCATTCCTTATGCTGCTTCGGCGCAAACTCAAAACTTACTTGGTCTATAAGAGCTTTGAATTTCTGGTCGAAGTCCCATACTGACTCTGATGGTAGCTGCTTAATATCCTTAAGCTCTGTAATGCACTGAGACTCAGACTTAGGTTTCTTAAATTCTTTAATCATGGCGTTCTTGACCTGGGAAAGCATCTTGGGTAATGTAGTATACTTTATGTACCATGTCAAGGCTCTGTCTCTGAGTGTGGTGACCAACTGTACAAGTTTAAGGTTACCGTCATTGATTGTTTTAATGGTCCACATAGCTTCGCATAGGAACCAATGCTGTTCTGGGTCTTCTGCTCCTGTACCTTTAAAAATAGGTAGCTTCATGTCGTCTCCCATTCTATTTCTCTGTGGTGGGTTCTGACTGGCTGGGATACTACCACTCAGCGGTGTAGGTGAAGGTGCTGTAGCGGGAGTAGGTACTGGCTGTGAGCTACTAGACGGAGTACCTACGGGGTTATTCTGAGTCCCTGTCTGTTTCTGTGGAGTGTAGGGGTGGTAAGGGATACCCCCCTCTGGTTCTTCTGTGGTGCTAGGGCTCTGTTGTCTAATACTGGCTGAACTGTCTTCAAATACAGGAGAGCTAAAATCTACTTTATACTTCTTTCCACTACGGGTTTGTCCAATGTCATCAAAATCACATTCAAACTCTTGTGACATTACTATCTTTACTTATTCATCTGAAACTAGATCCATTGTTCCTTTTTCATATAGCAGCATCTTAAGGGACAAGTTTAGAGATCTTAGGTACTTACCATGATATCCTCTGAAGAAGTATCGTTCAGCTATGCTGAAGCTCTTTCTCTGGTCAACTGTAAATTCTGTAACAAAGCCTTCTAGCACACTTGTCAGCCAGAAGTCCACTGCTCTTGTAATCGGATTGTCGAGGTTCTGCACGGTCTGAATCAGCTCTGGTGTCCAGACAATGTTTCTTTTCTTCTTGAATGTATTCCTATCTGTCAACTTAGATAACCAGTCGAAAAGCTCGTTTCCATAGGTTGCAAAAAATATAGCGTGTATGTCTGAAGCAATATGCTTTTCTAACCAGGCCTCTGTGCTCAGTTTCGGACTCCGATTCTCTTTCTTGGCGAACTCCCTTAAGTCTGAATCCAGCCACTGGTGAAACTCTTCTCTAGTAGGACGCCAACAGAACATTAACTCCTAGTCATTTAAACCGGCAACGGAACCATTTGTTGATTGCATGGGCAGACCCGGGTTTACTATAATCAATCAACAACACCCCTAACTCACTAGCCCTTTCAGCGACAGATCGCGAAGTGATCTGAAGTCTCACCCGAAGTGAATCTAATGGGTTGGCCAAGACTCAAGTGTCTTGGACCAGGTTCTGCGCATCCTACTTCTCTTCTCTTACTCCCGTGAGTCACAAAATCAGCTATATTGGCACATTGCACGTCCCCTTCTACTCGTAGCACTTTCAGCCGTGCGATTCTTATCCATGCGCAAGTCGCACGGTTTCTTCCCACGTCGCGCAACTTCCACTTAATCACAATATCTCCAACCTTATCGCATCTCTGCGCACCGCGAGACACCCAACCTCTCCTCAACGCTAAGTCCTCAGCTCACAGTATCGCGCACCGCAGCTCCTCTGCCGGTGCGATATCGCCTCTCTGCGATATCTTACCACTACGACTTTGCACTCTTAGCGTTGACTGTGTCAATGTGTGAAACTCTACTTCCTGGAAGTTATATTGTGATTAAATGGTCATTAGAAACAGATGTAAAGGAGTCTTTAAGCATCTTACTAAAATACTTCAACTTATCTCTATCTTCCTGCATTACCATGAGCTGAACAATACATACATTCACTTACTGCAACTAACATTATATGCATGATAACCAGTAACAATAAGCAAATACAATCACATTCATGCAACACATAACACGCAGATTTAACGTGGTTCACCCCCAGGATGGGAGCTACGTCCACCAAATTGTGCTTCTATTATATATCTTAAGGGAAGTTAGCACAGTCTGTTGCACTGCATATGCGGCGCGAGATCTCTTCTAGATCTCTGGCCTATTTCTATCTCTATATTTCCTTTCTTTCAATATATCCTTCCCTCTCTTTCCTCTCTGTGGATGGTTACATACAGACTCAAATGACTCACAGACAAGCTAGGTGTTTGGATCGTTACAACACAGTCTGTCTGACTGACTCCTGAGTCTACTTCAAAAATAATCAACTGACCAACTAACGACTCATCATACGAACCAACCAACCCTTTACAATACAAAATACAAGCTTTTATAGGCAGCCCGAAGGTCTCGCCATTACAACACTGTGGGCCTGTCCCAACAGTAACCCAAACCCTAATTAGTGACAGTCGGTCCTCTTTGTCCTTGAGGTAGCTGCTTCCCGTCACACCACAGCTCTCTGCAGTCTTCCATGCTTCCCGACACTGACCATGGGTACTCTGCACCGCTTCTCTACTTCTGTCCTTCGCCTTCAATGCTTGAGCCTCGTTGCTCCTTCTTCTTTATGACGGTCGCTGAGCCCTCTTGTCTTCCACCGCTGCCTTCAATGCAGTGGGTGAGCTCTCCCTTCTCAGCCGCTCAGGTACCGTTGCCTTTCTTTGACTTTCGCATCCCAAAAAGTCACGGTTTTCGGCTCTGCTCTCCAGCTGGAAACGTGCTACGGCGTCGTAGCTCTGCCTTGTCTTCTTTCCACCAAAACTATATCTTTCCGCCAAAACTAGCAGCTTCTTCTGTAGCTGCGAGACCCTGCTCCAACAGCCTACAAGATTGACTCTGTAGAACTTCCTATGATGAGAAGAATTGAGATAGCACCATTATGAGATAGCATATGATGATGATCAAGACTTGATGATGATCCAGATCAAGTGATCCAGATGTGTTGATCCAGATTCGATGATGATCCAGATCAAGTGATCTAGATGTGATGATGATCGAGACTCGATGATGATTCAGATCAAGTGATCTAGATGTGATGATGATCCAGGATTGATGACGATCCATATTGAGTGATGATCCAAATGTGATGATGATCTAGCAGTGATGAGCTAGTAGTCATGATGATGCAGTTCCTGTGATGAAGAAGACTTGAAGAAGAAGATGACTTGAAGACTCGAAGATGAAGAGGACTCAAAGACAAAGAAGACTTGAATACTAAGAAGACTAAGAAGACTTGAAGATGAAGATGACGAGATGATCCAGTTGATGCAGAGAAGAAGACTAGTGCTGAAAATTGTGTCAAAAGAATACCTTCCTAGTTAAGAGGGAGTGTTGATGTATTTGTAACTTCGAAATGTATTCATCTATGTATCTTATGTCTTGTAACCCGATGTTTATTCTGAGATGTATCTATTATGTAATTGAGTCATGTTGTCATGCCCCGATGTTCTGATTGGGAGGATCTATAATGTAAACAAGTCATGTCAAGTCATTGTGGGTAACCCTCCTATTGTCTAAGAGTTAAATTCCCCGCAGTTCCAGGGCACTAGGGTTATTAGACTCTCATAGAGAGGTCGGCCCTAGTAGGGTTTTAGTCATGCTGGAATTAGTATAAATAGAGAGTTGGACTCTTTATGTAGTACACATCACATACACACTCAAGTGTAGTGCATAGTTGAGGAAGGAGAAGACACTGGGGCTAGGTAAGAAGAAGGTTACTGTTGTCGGGAGATCACTTACTATTTTGGGCTTTTCTATTTTGGTGTTGATTCTATCTCTGAGGAAGTTGCGGGGTTTTCTCCATTTATGGTTTCCTCGAGGAAAAACACTGTGTTCATTGTCTCTTGTGTTTGATTGATGTGCTTGTTATTCTCTCAGTTAAAGATCCTAATAATGCTAACTTAATGTTGAAAAAATAACAGGTATAAGGTGCTTCAAGGAACAAACCCACTTTGTAAGGGGTCCAAGGCACTGCAATTGGAAATTGGTGGCATCAATGACAACCTATGGGGCCACTACAAGTCCATGTTGGCATCAATCACAATTTCATCAACAATGTCCCCCTTTGTCATTAATGACAACAAATCATGCTCCCCCTATGAGCATGCTCTCATTTTGTCTTCATCTCTCCCCCTTTGGCATCAATGAAAAAGGGTGTCTACATAACTGTATTTGAAATCACTGATCACTGGTCATTTCTCCCCTTGTAAATATGCATGATCCTAGGACCTATCTGTATACATGGAGCAACCATTCTTTCTCCTTTGAGTTCATCCTCTAGCCTCATGAACTCAAGGTGTGCTAAGGTGTTTGAGAGACCTTACACTTGGATTTCCATATGGAAGCCGTCTTCCTTGCTTTGATCAACCTCTCCTATCTACAACTAATCTGTCTTCTTCATCCATACTTGCTTCATCACATTTGTCCTTTCAACATTTGTTCCTTCATCTGTAATGGCTTTCCTTGATGAGTTCTATGGGAAACTTCTCAAGGGTTGTTCCCTTGTACTCCAACATTATTGAGCTTTGTTCCCCAGGCCATTGCAACTATAACACCTCATCGTACGACAATATGCAGCAATGTGACCAACATGGTTGCATGTCCAACATTTGACTGAGTTGTTGGAAATTCCAACACTTCTTTGATAAACTTCATGTCTCCATTATTGAGAGTGTCCCTGACTGTATGTCTTTGTCTTTTGATCTTCAAATATTCTTGTTGATCTGTATGAAGCACTCCTCCTTGGTTGACTTCTTTTACTTGCACATTCTTGGGCGTTATGACAAAAACCACTACATGTGTAGCATCTCAATGTGTGACATGTGGTAGAAACATGTCCAACTTGATTACATGTCCAACATCTAACTGAGTCATTAGGCCTTCCACCACTTCTTCTTTCATAAAGTCTACACTCCATATATTTATGACCAACGTTAGAACAAAAATAACTATAATCATTGAATCCACTTTCATACCTGGTATTTTGAGTTGTTTCTTTTCTGAGATTTCTTTGAGGAATAGGAATAACTCCTTGTTGCAATTTTGAGCTTCCAAGCTTCTTGTTTTCATGTGCAGGAGCATGGGGAGCAGCTTTGGACGTTGATGGACCTGCTTCTGGATTATTCGGAGACCAAGTGTCATCTTTAGATTTTCCTTTGTCCTTCTTGTAACCAAGACCATTTTTTCGAGTGGAGATCTCTGACAATCCAAGATCTTATCTAGGAAAACTGAATTGTCCTTGAACTTGACAAAATCTTCATTCTTCTCACCTTTCTTCCTGATACCAACTACCTCCATTTCCAACTTCTAGACTGTCTCCTCCTTTTCTTACAGTTGAATCTTCAAGAACTCATACTCTTCTGGTTCTTCCTTTTGACTGATCAATTCAGTCTTTAGTTGTTCAACTTCAACATCATTGTCTTTCATTTGATCTCACAACTCTTTGTCCTTGTTTTTGAGCTTCAAAAGCAACACTTTCATTGTCATGGTCTTCTACTGATATTCATTCAAGGAGTCCAATATTTCCTTTTTGAACTTCGTGAAGTCACTCTGGTTCATATTTACTGTGTTTAGAAACCAATTGGATCTGAGATCAATATTTAGCAACCTGAGATGTATCTCATGTACAACCTTTCATAACCCTTCATCATCATCTGCAAGAACCTTTTCAATTTCACCACACAAGCTATCATTGCAATCACAAGAGTCCATACCTTTATTGGAGTCCTCTTCTTGCTTTTCTTCTTCTTTATTAACTTCCTTTGGGGGCTTGTCTTCTGATTCCTAGATAACATTCTTAGGTTCTGGTCTTTCCTTTTGATACTCACTTTCCAACTTGAACCATAGGTCTTTGGCTGAAGTGTATTCCCCTACACTTTCTTTCATTGAACTGGGAAGTCCATCCATGAGGAACTTCAAGGCTGTAGTATTGTCCTTCTTTGCTTCCTTCTGTGCAGTTGATTTACCCTTCTTGTTTGATGGAGTGGGTGGATTAATCACAATCTCCCAAACGTCAAACTTCTTCAGATATGTCTTCATATTGCTCCTCCAACTGAAATAATATTTCACATCAAGAATTGGCATGTCATTTCTTGATGACTCTTATTTTGTTTCTATTGTGTCTCCATGGATCTCCTTCAAGCTTGAAAGGATTGTGACGAAGGCCTAGTCTGATACCAACGTTGCACACAATGGCCACACTAAGAGGGGGTGAATCAGTATGGAAGCAATTATAAAAATTTTACCTTCTTTTAATCAGTCAAAGTATATCAAGCCTTAATCACATAATCATATGCATCTGCTAAGTCGACCATAGGTCACAAGCATAAACATCAAATCAAAAAGAGACACAAGAATATATGGAATTTTGATCTTTTTTTACTGTACATGGAAGACAACAATATTCTCGATTACAATAAGCACCAACTGATGAAAAGAGCACCAAATCTCATAACAAAACCCAACCTGGTTTTCTTAGCTCCAACTAAGAAGGGTTTGAGGAGTCCAATCCTCAAGTGCAAGATTCTTCTTGCACACAATCATATGGCTCTGCTCAACCAACCTCTGCTCTGCACATTAATATCTACTCATCACTGCTACTCAACACTGTTGCTCATCACAGTTGCTCATCTCTCCTACTCACCACTGTTGCTCATCTCTGATGTTGGTCATCTATTGAGTCATCACTATATATTGATAAGTCATTTCATTGCCATACACTGCTCATGTACATCATTGTACACCTCATCATACACAATTACTGTACAAGTAATTCTGCTCTTCTTTCACTGAACCTAAGGCATGCATCATCATCATAGGTATGCATCATCCTCATAGGGTATGCATCCTCATCAGCATCTTAGTTTGCACGGTGTATGCATCATCAACATCAAGTGTACATCATAGTGCATAGGAGAGCATCATCACACTATGGTATGCATATACATCATATTGTATAGGAGTGCATCAACATCATAGAGTGTACATCATTTTCACATGCATTATCTTCATAAAGTGTATCATATCATAGCATAAATGTATGCAACATCATCATCATAGCCTCCATAATTGCACCAAATATATATACCAATATAGATGCTCACATACTAAGATCAAAGATGAACTCTATCCATGAGAAACATGTGCCATCACAAGAGAAACCCAGAAGAATGAACCATACCTTTCTGAAGATCACAAGATGAAGAAACAATAGAAAAACCAAAAGAAACTCTAGATCATGTCATCACACATCCCTCGTAACAATCTTTCCAACAAGCCAAGAACTTTGTAATTATGATTCTATGTGAGAAAGTTATGCCAATTTTAGTGAAGATGCCCAAACATTTCTCTGTAAAAACGAACTGCTCCTCTGCTGTTGCGAAAAAACCTTAGACCAATCTCCACAAATTAACTTCTCTACTTGCATCATTGATTTTTTTATGTCTTTATATACACATTAAAGTGGACATGTTTCATGCTGACCGACTTGTCTTCAAAGGTAAGAGTAGTGAGAATTTTAATTTTTAATTAAAAATTGTAATTTGAATTTTCAATCTGACTTTTAATTGTCACACAAACTTCTTACCACTTCAATGGTAAAACCTTACCAAAGAATTGCATGTATTTTATTTTCCATATAATAGGGTGTCCACCACATAAGCCATACGTATGACCAAGGACTTCAAACTTCTTACCACTTCAATGGTCAAACCTTATCAAAGAATTGCATGTATTTTATTTTCCATATAATAGGGTGTCCAGCACATAAGCCATATGTATGACCAATGATTTCAAACTTCTTACCACTTCAATGGTCAACCTTATGTATTTTTATTATTTTTCTTTTAAAACATCTTTCAAATTCAACCACATCATTTAAAATGCATGGGAGTGTGTCCTCCACATATTCATAGGGTTGAATCAAGCCATTAGGGATTTTTGTGGCATGCCATGTGCAAGGTTCCATCATGGGCTTCAATCTTTTCACTAAATGGACCATCATCAATCCAATGTGTTTGGGTGCCTTAACCACATCAAGTGCAAGCTATGGGCATGGAGGTCTTCACAAGATTCCAAAGACCACATCATCACGTCATCTAACCATGTAAAGTGCAAGTAGTGGGCTCCATGACCTTTGCAATGCCATTAGGGTCTTCATTAGGGGTTCTAAGTATTAATGGGATTCTTCATCATACCAAGGACATGTTCATGGGTTTCATATCCTATCAATGACCATACAAGGTCATCATCATCATACAAGGGCTCCATGACCCAACAAAGGGTTGCAAAGTCATCAAACCACTTAGTGTGGGTCCAAGGACTTCTTCAGGATCTCAACTACCTCAGCCACAACAAGATACCTCCAAGGGTCAAGATTCATCATGAAATTACATGTGGGGTATCTAGGTCTTCACCTGGGGTACCATGACACCATTAGAGCATGAATGCCCACAGAATGGGTCATTAATGCTTTTGGAACCCATCTAAGGGTTTTCCATCATCCATAAAGGCTTCAGGACCATATCCAAGGTCTTCAACACCATCAACCTGGTCCTCAACATCTTTAGCAAGGTGGTGGTTTCAAGATCCATCCTTGTGAGTACAAGGACCTTGTCAACTGGGTACAAGGTGCTTCAAGGCACAAAACCCACTTTGTAAGGTGTCCAAGGCACTGCAAGTGGGACTTGGTGGCATCAATGCCAGCCTGTGGGGCCACTGAAAGTCCATGTTGGCATCAATGACAATTTCATCAACAATATCCCCCTTTGTCATTGATGACAACAACTCATGCTCCCCCTATGAGCATGCTCCCATTTTGTCTTCATCTCTCCCTTTGTCTTCAATTCATATTTGCACTTTTAATGGTAGATTTAAGTGGGATTGTAGCTCAAGTAGAGTTCTTTCATTTTGGCAAATGATATAGGTTCAAATCTCAACATTCCCTTACCATTTTCTATTTTTGTTTTTATTTTTTACCATTTTCCATTTATGTTTATGTAAATTCTAATTTGCATTAGCTTAGTCTAGTTTTAGTTCAGATCTACACTTTTAACAATAGATGTTTGTGAGAATGTAGCTCAAGTAGAGCTCCTTCCATTTCGCAAGTGATCTTGGTTCAAATTCTAACATTCCCTTACCATTTTTTGCATTTTTGTCGTTTTATGTTTTTGCTTCAATAAACTTCAATTTACAAAGAATCGATGCATAATTAGACACTAAACTCGATGCTAGAGTGAATACTAAACCCGACGCTATGTTTAGGATGAATATGCTCTCTTCTCTCAAAGGAATTTCGCTAATGATGATAGATAGTCTATAGGGTCCAATCTGACATGGTGTAGTGAACTCCCCAATCGAATTATAAAACCCATATGGCTTATACACGCAAATGTCATCTTCCCCATCATAAAACCCATCTACAATGTAGTAAAGTCAAGGGCATTCATCGATAGTGGCCTACAAACAAACGTCATCACCAACTATCTACAAAAACATGGACACGTCATCTCCTTCATCAAAGACTATGTACAAACAAACGTCACATGTCATCACCATCTAAAGCATATGGAGCTAAGATGACGTCATCTCCCTCTCAATCCAAAAGCTAACTTTTTAATTAAACGTGGCAAATAAAGTGCTCGAGGGAAGGTATCATGGTTGATGCCTTCAATAGTAAGAATGTCAAAGTCAGAATTGAGGAAATATATGAAGAGAATAAATATATGCCAATCATGAGACCAGACAAAAGGGTATAACATTGATTTCATATAAAATAAGTTAATTAGTTAATTTAGAATTTAACAAGTTGACACACCTAAAGTCACTAATATCTATCTCTATAAATTTATCTTTGTGAACATCTTGGTTGTGTTACACAAACCAATGTCGTTTTCATGTTAACGTAATCTTTATATCAAAACAAAAATAAAATTATAAAGGCCTAGGAAATGAAAAACATGAATATTTTGTCAATGATATTGTTTTCCCAGTGTGACATAAACACCAAAGGTAGGTGCTCTGAATTGCTAAATAGTAAATTAAGTATTAATTGATTCCATTTGTTAATGATATCACTGCCATTGGGTAACAGTGGATAGGCCTCCCAAATAATAAAAAAATTCACCTTATGTGACATTAACACATCTAGTGAGTCGACCTTTTGTACCAAATTCACCTAATAAGACAAAACACCCTTTTATGAGAAATTGGAAAAAGGAAATTAGTTTCACTATGGTAGAATAGGCAAATTTGGTAAACGTTCTGGAAGTTCAGGGGTGCTTACCATCTTATACATAGGTTTATATTGAAAAGGAGTCTTTACAAATGAAGTTGAAGTATACTGACTGAATAAGTTGCAGTATACTGAGTGAATATACGATGAGATAAAATTTTATATATGATGATGTTTAGCATTTTTAGAATTGTGTTTTTATGTTCGAAATTTTTTAAAAGATGTAGTTTTATATCACTATATATATAGGAAGGTAAGAATTATAACAAATATTTTGAGATTGTGTTTTAATGTGGATGTATGCAGGACATTTTATGAGAAATTGATTTTCATTTTCAATTTTCTTGGTATCACAAAGATGCCAAATTCTTTCATCCCATGACGTTTTAGGTATTGTTCATTGCCTTATTTCACTATGAAGCTCATGAAAGTTTGTGATAGTTATATATATATATGAATGATGGAGAATATATGTATATGTTGGTATCATTAGAAAGATTATAAAAACTATATAATGTTTATTTTAAATAAAGTATATTTAAACTAACTAGTATATTATTATTATTATTTGTGTATGTATAAGTGGAGGAAGGTTACTTTTTTAATGTTTTCTTTAAGACATGCAAAATGATATATTTTATTGATATTTGAGATAGATATAAAAGTATCTTGTGGTAATGGTAAACTATGTAAAACATATATAATATTGTTTATGTAGACATTTGTGGACCAAAATTCATTCTATCTTTTCTTTAAAGTTTGTTAATTAAAAAAACGACTCAAAGGATTTTGAACTAATAGTGATGAACAATAGACTTGATCACCATTAACTAGTGATGCATTCATATTAATGCTGCATTTGACAATTTAAAGTAGTTGTGGTACACTAGGAGTTGGATGTGTGTAATGCACATACAAGTATTCCATGCACATATAAATGGATGAAAGCACATCTACATGTTCTTCGTAAGGTCTGATAATTATATATTTAATAGGTATTGTCAATAATGATGGGGCCTTGGAGGTAGCGGTAGAACATGTGTGGAAAATATAACACTACTATTCATCCCCACACACATATGAACCAAATCCTACTTCCATGATCTCCTTACAACATACTAAAATTTGTGCTTAAAAGGCTTAAGAACCGATAGTGAAGAAAAATGTCTTTCCACCATTAACTAGTTCATTTTCCTATAAAAACATTATCAATAACATAAGGTAACTATGGAGACATAAGGAGGTAGTTGTTGAATGTTTGAGTATGTATACACAACAATTACATATGTGGATTAAAGCTTATCATCTTCTATTAAGAAAGAAAAAACTTTAACATATATTTTATGAGTAAAATTAGTTTATATAATTGTTAATTAAATAATTTATTTCTTAAATCTAATTAAAATTTGCAATTTGTTAATATTTAAGTTAAAAATAAAAAAAAAAACATCTAAAAGTAATGGATAAATGGGAGAGGTAACTTCAAAACATTAAAATCAAATTTATATTTTTTAAATTAAAACACATTTTTATAATAAAATTGAAATTAATAACTTTTCATTAATCAATCAATTAAAGAGTCCATTTACGATTATCCCATTTTTTTAATACTTGAAAAATATTAGTGAATGAATAAAAGGAAGTATTTTATTCCCTTCATGGCTTGAGAGATAAATTGAAGATAACCTTTTTTTAATTTAAAAGTAAGGTATGATGTGGCCTTGATTATTTCATTTTTGTACGAGAAAGACACGCTTTGTTTCTATGAGTGAGCACCTAGGTGGGCCTAATGGTTAAGAACATGTGTTATCTCCTTGGAGGTTACAGGTTCAAAACCGGCAGGGGGTAGAGTTTCTCATTGGCTTATTGTGACAAGGATCAAAGGGTAGGCCACCCTTGGGATAGAGGCTCACCCTAGTGGGCTTCAAGACGTCTCAACCCCTCCTAAGTCACAAGTTATTGGTATATTTGGCTTGCAGGCTGTTGGAAATACTCTTGGGAGGTTGTTGTTTCCATGGTTGAAAAAAGAGACATAGTTTATCTCTATGAATGTAATGTATTTGACTTGGACCTTGTTTAGTAAAGAAACTTTATTTTAGTCGATGAAATGTTGTATTTTGTTATGTTTATTTGAGTTTTAATGTGCTTTGTAATTTTCTTGTGTTAATGATATTTGTAGTGTATTTGGCTTAGACCTATTTTAATAAAAAAAACTTTATTTTGGATTATGAAATGAGTGTATTTTGTTATGTTTATTTGAGTTTTAATGTGTTTTGTAATTTTCATGTGTTAAAATAAATTTTATGGTTTATGAAATGAGTGTGTTTGTGCTTTCTTTGGCCTCCTTCACTCACTCCATGAAGGCTTCATTTATAGGCCATATTTCATGAGATTCACTTAGGAAGTGGATAGGAGGAAATCCCAATAGGCGAGGAAGGTGAATGCCACCTTTCCCTACCCAATAGGAACTAACTCCACGGAAGCTTTCGCAAGGAAGCTTCTATAACTTTCTTTTTTCATGTTTTTGGATGATCGACGCACTTGGTATTAGGTGAAAGAGCGCCAATGCGTATTTCTCAACTAGGAGAAGCGCCTACTGCCAAAGACAAAGAGGGATCAACACTTTTTACTCCATCGGACAGAGCACCGTCGGCGCTCTTTCAGAACTGGGAAAAAGCACCGACCTTCCCATGCATGGAAAAAAGCTGTCAAGGGAATCTCAGGCTAGGCTTTCTGAAAGGAAAATAGGAAACTATGGAATTTTCCGGTGCAACATGTCGAAAATAAGACATCTAAACCGTCGGATTTTGTGTTCAAAAATTGTAGTGATTGGAATGCTACCTTTTACGTAAGAAATCTCTTCCTATAGGTTAAACAAACCCAAAATCCTAGCTCTTAAGTTTCAAAAACGTAATGGAAAGATGAACCAAACCAAATCCCACTCTCTTATTCATATTTGGAAATTGATAGCACAAATGAACCCCTGGTAATTTCTCCATTCCAATGTTTACAGACTTAACTTAAAGGTGAACAAGGACTTACAAACTCATCATAGGCAATGGTCCAAATGAGTAACGGCCTGCCACTATTTGAAATATCTGCATTATAAAATAAGAAATATATTTGGTGAGATCTAAGTCTTAGCAATTATTAATAAAATATTGATGATGGTATATTAGCTCTCTGTATAACACTCTAGAGTATGAGTGAAGTTCTTAATGAGGTATTGAAAACTATTATAACACATCAAGAGTTTTTCTACACTGTGTCCATAGGACATAGAACAAATGGTGAATGAGTGTATTGATATCGCACTCCTTTCATAAGGTTATGGGTTGAAAACTCCATGGATACCAACTTACCAAAAAAAAGTTATATTTGACATTGTAATAGTTATTATTTTATCATTGAATGTAACCACTAGTATAATAAAAAAATTATATAAATATATATAAGTTTTTAAATATTTACTAAATAGTTCTAATACGTTTTAACATCATTTTCAACTATATTACGTAGTTTAACTTTATAATTATACTTGTAATAGTAAAACAATGTAATGTGACAATTTAAAACCTAATTAATAAAATTTTAATAAGATTTTAATGAGAAATTAAGAAATTAAAAAAGATTAATAAACCTAAAATATTAATAAAACTTAAATCAATTGTAAAATTAATATTTTAAATTTAAAGTACATATATAAAATTGGTTTTAAACTTAAATAATATATGAAAATTTTCACTTAAATTTAAATGAATTGTAAAATTAATATTTTATATTTAAAAGAAGTATATATAATTGTTTATTAACTTAAATTAAAATATGAATTTTAAATTGTAAAATTACTAAAGTAAAATTATAAAATTGTTTTTAATCTTAAATTGAAATATAAATTTCAAATTAAAAGTTAAAAAATGTTAAACATTTAAAAAACAAACCCTACTAAAACCCATAACAACAACCAATCATAGAATTTTGGTTACATGACAAACCGGTTTTGAAAGAAGGTTTCTATTTGATAAAAACTATAACAAAATAGAAAGATAATATTGATGTGTATATAATATTACAAACTTATTATATATTTAAAAATATAGGAATAATGTTTATATATATTGAGCTTTGAGGATGAAGAACACTTTCTCTTAGAGTGCTTTGTTTACACCCACATTGGATCTGAGTTTCATAATATTTGTTATATAACAAACCTTTATAACTTCCTAACTTGTCAAAACTATAGTGAGCTTGGAAAGTTTATTAGAAAGCTTTTTGAGCACATGAACAAGATTTTAAAGTAAACCAAGAGTTATCCTTCTTAAAATCCAATATACCAAAGTTAGTCTTAGTAGACGTTAATCATCATCATCATCTAGTTTTTGAAATTAAGGAGATTGTGCATATTCAACATCCTTAAATTAACACGTTAAAAGAAATCAAACATTTATTGAGTACATTAGCATTGTTTGTAAGTGAGCAGTTGCACGTTGATCTTACTCAGCGGTTGATCTTGTTGAGTGTTAAAATTGAGTAGAAATAAATGACAATTCAAATATTTTAATACCCAATACAATAAGGAGGGATCATTAATTCTAAAAAATACATAAATTATTAGTATAGTGTAATAGTAGATCCTAATTTATAATAGGAACAGTGCAATAATTAATGATACATCAATTTTAATATTAAAGAAATAAGTTATTGATGATGATGATGATGGTTAACCTTTCATGAGACCAAACTTTGGTCTATCCAAATATAAATAGACACATAGTTAATTGTTCAAATGTTGCATTACTTAATTTTATTTCTAACAAGTATACTTTAAACGAGATAATAATTCTCATTTTATATATCTTAATCAAGAAAACAAAATAAATATTTAAAAAAAAACAAAATTCATATTTGATTTAATATTTGTTTTTCAAATAACTTTGGAAAACTTTGTATAGATTTTTGAAAAATTGCAAACTAATATGAAGTCAATATAAAGTCAACATTAGTTGACTGGAAACCAATTGTTATGTACATGCTTTAGGCATGTATAAAAATCTTAGAAATCGCTTTATTTTTTTTTATCCTTATCTAAATCCCTTGATGATAGGTGGAGTGTTCACTTGAAACATTAAGATGTTTCTAAACTCTAGCACAATTATACAATCCATAAATCTTGAATAATTACATGGATAGGTGTTTATACTTTATGAATTGGGGTGGACTAGGAAGGATTCTCTTCCTAGATTGAAGGAAGATGAGACAAGTGTACTAACAAGACTTATTTTATGGTAGTTGTTCCAAATTTGAAATAAACACTTATAAAAAAATAAAAAATAAAAATATTTACATGTGATAACAAATAGCTAAGGCATGGATAACTAGTAATTTGTAACATATACACTTAACTTGTGGCTTATAGATATTCAAAGACCACAAGTTAAATAAATATGCTAATAATTTAAAAGTTGATATTTAATTTTTAAAATTTAAATGATACATTCTTTCTGAATTTTTTATATTTATTAATAACTTAATTACATATTTTTCAAAACTTCAAAATAAAATATAAAATTTACATCCTTTCACATTTTTAAAATAAAAAATTAATGAAATATAATATAAATTGTTGATTAGAATTAACGGAAGTTGCTTATCTTGGCATGTTGGGAATGGATGGGATGTACTGTTAGGTATTGATCATATCATTGGAGTCCAAACTCCCTTCTCGTTGCCTACAGGGCTCCAGGAATATCTTGAGGATCTGGACATCATGTCACTTGCTCAGGCACACAATATTATGTCAAGTTCTCACCATTACTGGTATATGGCAGAAGACTTAGATATAGTGGGGATTGGAAGCATGCCTGGGATAATTATACGAGTGGATTGAAGATGGGTAGGATTAGGCTCAATAATATGCCTGACACTCTCGTTTGGGAACATAATAGAAATGTCGGTCTAGCCACAGCAAAGAATGTATATGATTTTATTGTTCAATCCTCTCATCCTTCGCAGGGCAATAGTCTACATGCTATCATTTGGTTTGGTGCTCTCCCCAACAAAATTAGTTGTTTTATTTGGTTGGTACTGGAAAATAAGATATTGAAATGGGACAACCTCCAGAGAAGAGGCTAGATTGGGCCCGGCATGTGTGCTCTCTGTAAATATGAAGATGAATGCACTCAGCATATCTTCTCTTCATGCTCAATTTGGAATGAGATTATCAGTCATCTCAGTGGAAGATATCATTTTACTTCCCCATAGCAGAGTGATTGTCTCCTTAACTATATAAGAAACTAGACTGACATGTTCTCCAAATATTCAACTTGCTGTTATCTCCTATTCTTTGCAATGTGGATTGTATGGAAAACAAGGAATGCATACATATTTGAAGGAAAAAAGCTTACTGTCTTGAATATCATTTTCCAGATTGAATATCTATCTCATGTGTATCAACCTCCTTGTAGGAAGGCAAAAAGGATTCGAGTATTAGGCACAGGTCCTATACTTGTATTTCTTAGTGGTTACTTTGATGGAGCATCAAACAAAAATTATGGAGGTGTTGGCACCTGTATTTACCTTAGTAAGACTCACTCCTTCAAGTTCGCTTTGGGGGCTGGAACATGTACCAATCCAAAAGCTGAACTGATAGGTCTTTGGGCACTCTTGCACATAGCCCAGGTGATGGGCATTCCCACTATCAACATTTTTGGGGACTCTTTAGTCATAATTAATTGGGCTAAGGGCACTGCTGCCCTTTCTCCACCCAATCTCAGTCACTGGTGCAGAGATATCAGAAAACTATGCTCTGGGTTTCTTAACCTGTCCTTTAGTCATATCTACCGTGAACGGAATAAGCAAGCAGACAGCCTATCAAATACTACCCTGACCTTGGCTCCCGGTAAATGTATCTTTACTGAACTTGTTGATGACCATTTGGTCACTCATGAAAATATTATGGTCTTTTGAGCTGGGTGTTGGAGCATGTTCTCCATTTTCTTGCACCTTTTTTATGATTTGGGAGCGGGCACTAACCGATAGCAGCTCTGCCTCTTTTATGTTCACGGTAGAGATGGGTTTTGAGAGACAATTAACTCTTTAATGTTGTGGATTGGATGAGGTATGGTTGTGCCATGGTTTGGGTATGTTCCTACTCCCCTAGGGCTACTTGTTGTGTTGAGTCTTAGTATCGGTATACAGTTGTCAGATACTCCCTCTATGATCTTTAATGTATGTAACCCTGATTTAGGGATGGCACTTCAGATGCCCTTTGATTCATTTTATGAATGACAAGGACAGGCTTTTTTCCTTCTGAAAAAAAATTGTTGATTATAATTAAAGGAAAGTAGAAAATAAGATATAAAGTCATGTATTTAAAAATGATACATAATTATTGAATATGAATTTAAAAGTCTCATGACATATTATTTGCATGCATTTCTTGGTTTGAATTTAGATGGCGATGCAATGCATTTCCCTTCTCTTTCTCTTGTGGTTAATGTAATCTTAAGTTTGGATATGCTTGGGGTTGAATAATAATTTTGATATGAGGACCAATAATTTTGATGGAGACTAAAGTGGATACAAGTCTATCTTAGGTGGGGAGGTCTCGGTCATACCTTAACCTTTTGTAAGATTCATTTATCAACTAAATGACTAGGGTTTAGGATTTCATGTGGGGAAGTTTGAAAAGTGGGTCATACCCTTATCCTTTCGTAAGATTTAACTACCCAAGGCAAAGTTGGAAAAAATATTTATTTATTTCAAATGTATGGTTATGAAATGTATGTGAAATATCATTGTTAACACCTTTTTCCACGTCACTGCACGGGGATCCATTGTCATGTCGGCCCTATTTCAAAGCACATGACACGTGTGTACATAGTTCATGATGAATGACCCTACCTTTACCAGACATTAAATAGTTTTATGATGAAAATTGGAAAACTTTTGTAAAAAATTCATTGAAAAATGCCATTTGTCCCTATGGTTTATTGTTTGAATATTGAGAAATTGCATGCGAGAATTGCACTAACTATTTGTGTAGAGAGTTCGACCAACGCAACGAAGCACCAAGAATGCACATGCTCACTAAAAGGTTGACCTATAATTTCAAAATCAACGTGGGGAACGATGATACCTTAGAACATGTCAAAATTTTGTTGTTTAATTAAAAAAAACTGTATTTGTTGATTTTTTTATGGTGTTAAATAAATAAATTTAAGAAGGTTTCAATGACCAATTTTTGTTTATAATGGCAACAAGGAGTGTTTAAATTACAATTTTAGTGATCCAGGTAGTTTTAAAATCATGAATTTAATCTACAACAATTGAATACAATTATTAAAATTGCAAAAAAAAATAAAAATTACAATTTATCAACAAAAATTTGACTTGTTTTTAGTTGTATTTTATCCTACCCATTGTTTTAAAGTCTCATACATATGAGACTCATCGATCTTTTCAAGAAACAGATAAGTATTCATTAAAAATAAATAAAAAGTTGATTATTTGTTATTTAACCAACCAAAAATAAGATATTGAAAAATAATAGTGATGGGTTGTTTTCTAATCACTCATTTATAAATGATTATGGAAGTGAAATGAAAAATGGCCATTATTTGAGAAATTACATGAATGTTCCATTATTTGAGAAATTACATGAATGCTATCCCACTCAATGTAACATTATCACTACTTTTTTAATAACGATGTCCAACAACTACCTTTTTATAGCAAAGTCTTGCCAACCTTTCAAGTGGCTGTTGGGACCAACTTTCATTATAGTAACTTTGGGGAGACGTTGATCCATGGTATCGTTAAGTCTATTCAGGGCTATCTTTGAACAAATCATACGTGTGGTAACTTTGTTTTCGAACCATTATTTGGTTGTGAATTTAAAGTAACTTTGAATTTTTTTAAGAGTTTATTAAATTTTTTTTACAAATAAGGTTAAATAACATTTTATTATTTATTTATTTATTTTTGTTAGTGTTGTCCTAGTTGATTATAATTAGATTTTGGATATTGAAATTGTAATATTATATTGTTAAAATTGTTATTTTTAATGTAAAAATAGATTTAACACCTTCAAATCATCTTGATATTGTAATGTTAACAATAAATATATGCAATTCTATTAATTCAAAATAATTCTTACATTGTTTCAAACATGGCATGTTGGTTTCCTTCTCAGTGTTTTTAGTGGTCTCAAAAGATTAAATTAGTAAAACATTTAGACTACACCATTTTTAACAAACAAAAAAACAAAAACAAATGTTTCAAACTTAGCATTTTAGGGCACACCTTTTTTCACTTTTCAAACTCATGAGGTTAGATATTTTTAATGACCTCTTCTTATGGGCATCTTTACTAATGAGAGAAATGACATACATCTTCCCATAGATGGTTGTCACTATTTTTGTTCAAAGCTTATTCTACAATGTTTTTCACCATTTGTTCATTAATAGAAATTGGTTTTCACTAATACATATTTTTCAT
>LPNX010287832.1:0-23057 GCA_001517045.1 Pseudotsuga menziesii | reverse complement strand
TATCATTATTTAATGAATAAGAGAGAGATGATAGAGTTTCATGTATATGAGTTTTCATCTCATATGAGTTCTGATTATTCTTCTTTACTCTTTATGCTATAAATCTGTTGCAATTCTTTGTTAGGTTAATTGAGTGATAGATCCTTAACTTGTTTATGAAATTCTTTCCTCCATTAAGGCTTTAGAATTTTCACATGGTATAAGAGAAAGGTTTCTTAGATGAATTATCTTCCATTCAAATTTGTAGGATTATTTTGCATGTACAACTTCAAGATGGATTTGAAAGTATTAGTTCCTCTTCTTACTCCATTCAAAAGTTATTCAGAGTGGAAATTGAAGCTCATTGCATCTCTAAGAGACAATGTGTCTATGAGATATCTATTGGAGCTGGTGAGAAATCTTATGAAGAGAAGAGTGTTTGGATAAATGATTGTGATAAATCATATGGAATTATGTGTTTGGAAATGTCTCTTAAGATGCATTATCTCATACATTTTGTTGAGTATACATTAAAGATATAGAACAATCTAGACAGAGCCTTTGTTGTGCAGAAAGAAAAATATGAATATTGCAGAGAATATAACACCTCCTTTACTGATTTCCCTCCTAATTTCACAACCTCATTCACATCTCATGATGATTTTTTTCAAGTTCAAGAATAAGAAGATGCAAAATCTTCCACTTTTGATCCAGTTTGAATTAGTGCAAGTCTCCTCATAGAGGATCAATATCCCTCTGTTTCTTCTCATGAAGCAGTTCTACATGAAGAATACACTCAAGTTGTTTTTATTGTTGAAGACATTTCCATTCATTCACTATTCTCATATTTTTCATATTTTGACTTTAAGGATAATAGTGACATCCATTGGTTCACCTCTTGTGCATGATCAAACTGCACAACCTAGTGATATCATGGATGATTTGGATGCTACATCAGGCCTTGAGAGTGTTTCATTTGAACTCACTATTTGTGCTTCTATGCCTTCTATCTATACCTACTAGATGGATGATTCCTTTCCTTAGAGATTCATTGAAGATGGAGATCATTGCCATTAGATTGGAAAAATTGGGACACTTGTTCCATCATTTCCTTGGAGTTGATACAACCACTCATGCTTTAAAGTTTCAAGAGAAATCAAATTTATTTGTAGTTGTCCATACCTCATTTGAATAAGATTTTGGTTCAAAGATCATGGCTCTAACACCTCATCAATTATCTTTTGGATCTGGCACCCTCGTTGGTTCAAACTTCAAGTTTGAAGAGAACCTTAACATGCTCTCTCATCAGTGGATCTCAGTTTCTCTACATGGATCCATCCTCCAACCTATAATTGTTCATATTCCTGATCAAGTTGAGCAGATTCATCTTCTTCACAAGAAGAAGATTCCTCCAGACATAAGCATTCATCCTAGAGAGCATTAATTTTTGTTTTCCTTACATGTCCATTTTTTGAAGGAGGGTTTTGTTCCCATGAGTTTTTGTTAAGAACCCGTGTCAACCCCCTCTTTATTTTGTTGGTATATTTTGTCGGACGCATATACTTTGTAAGTCGTCCCATTAGTATGATGTATTATCCCACATTCATGGGGAGTAAGTAATAGTTGTTAAGTCGTCCAGTTAATAGGTTGCATTATCCCACATTCATGTGGAGTAATAGTTGTTTAGATTAGACTTAGTATATAAGTATGTGTTGAGGCTGATGAAAGTATCGAAGAGTTATTTTGTATTGAGCTTGCTCAAAGGAGGTTGCCCCCTCAAAGTGGCCCATGATCAATAAAATCTCTTTTGTGCTCCAATATTTCTATTATATCGTGCATTTTGATTGTTCATTGTAGGAGGTTCTCCACATCTGGTATCAGAGCACTTTCTTGGGCTTGTTGGGTGGAATTTCGGGAAATTTTTTTTTCTTTGCCATGCTTCCTAGCGCTGTGAGCCTTACAATTGTTCTTCTTTTTATAGAAATATTATTCATCCAGATCAGGGATTAAACCCTATCCGCCTAACTGTGGGAAGTACTTGGGCATAGCCATAAAAATCATTGTGAGGAGTACCACAGGAACCCCAAAGTAGCTGGCCATTAAGAGGACCTGCCAAGCGAAAAGGGCAATGACCCCCACCAGATTGACTAGATTCCCATCCATAGGGAAAACCAAAGAGCTGTTGTTTTTGGCCAAGCGGTTAGCAGTTTTACCTACGCTGTGAAGTGATGGATACTTCCCCAATACTCACGCCTGAGACAGCCTTGGTGGCTAAGTGACTACCTTTGAACCAATAGGAAGCCAAATATACCTGGGGTACATCTCTATTTACAGTTGATAACGTGCAAAATTTTAGAATTGTCACATATCATTTACTCCGTTTCCTGTTGATAAAACACAACTTCTAGCACCGCCACATATCAGTTCTTCAGTAAAAAAAAAAATCTATCTATCTATCTATATATATATATATTATAAATTTCTCTTTTTCAGTCATATCTTCCTTGATTTAGCTCTGTTTCCCTTGAAATTTCACTATCACCCCCGTAATACCATTCTGCATATTCCTTCATTGAGGACCCTATCCCCAATTTTAATTCCTCAAGGTCGAAATTCCACATTTGTCAATTTTTAGGGTTTGTCATAACTTCTCTGATTCTCACCCAGTCGCCTTCAAATTTTTCCATGGTGTTCGTTTTCCATTTCTGCTTCATTGTCCCTCTCTGATAAATTTTCCAATTCCTTCATCCACCTTTGAAATTCACATTTTCTGCTTCTTGTCCCTAAAAAAGTGTCTAAAACCCCGTAAAACCCCAATTACCCCCCCAAATTTTTACCAAATAAAAAAATCCTTTGCTAAAACCATCTCCATTTCTATATAGAGAAAAAAAAACTGCTTATGGTTGTCACCCGCACTGAAGCAAATAAAAAAATGGAAGAAGAACTTGCCGCCATCAAGTCCAAACTTGAGGATCTAGATCAAAAATTTCTCGGCCTCCATCTTCAACATTCACCCATGAACAATTGCCGCTATCCTGAGTCTTCTGCAGACATTGGTTTCTCATTGTCTAGCAACTTCCACGGGCCAAAGTTGGATTTTCCTCTCTTCAATGGTGATGATCCGACTGGATGGATTTATAGGGAAGAACAATATTTCAGTCTACATAACACTTTTGATGTCAATAAAGTACCCCTTACATGCTTTCATTTGGAACATGAAGCACTTCAATGGTTCTGTTGGTACATCAAGGCTCATGTCGAGCCAAACTGGACAGATTTTTCCCAACTCTTGTCACATGCCCCAATTTTTGCAAAAACAATATTATCATTTGATTTTATTTGAGGACAATATGTTAAATTTCTTGCTAAGTTGTAATTGATGACTCAGTAGAGTCAAGGATATTTAATGTTATTCTGAATATTTTAATTATAAATAAATAAAGGTGGAGACAATAGCTTAGGAGAGTTGTTAAAAGAGTGTTTACTAGTCAAATTGGTGGAGGAGACTGGGTGGAGAGAAAACATACATGTGGCAGCATCCTCAAACCACTTTCCAACTATTGCAGGTGGAAACCTCCCTACATTTGGGGTCATGATTCCCCAAGAAAGTGGAATCAGAGCAGGTGGCTCAATTAATGACAACTGACCCAAAAGACCTAGGAAATCTTTATAAAAATGCCCATTGAAGAGAGTTGAGGCTGCTCATTCTAGAGAAGTGAACATTTAGGTGAATGTACTTCAGATAAATTCAATGGAAGGGAATTGTGGAAAGAGTTTGAGGGGATAACTGCTAAGTGATCTAGTGCAACTTTTCAGCTGAAGGATCTTACTGCTAAGTGCAGAGTATTTACTGAGTCATTGGACTAGTCTATTGTTTGCATGCTCCACCAGTTCTCAGCCAAGAAGACCAGGAACAGGCTCGGGGGTCCTGAGGAAGCGCTGTTTGAGCGCTCTCCAGGAGTTGGTAGGGAGGAACGGCCTCCTAACGCTTTTGTTGTCTATCCTAATCAGGTTCTACATTCTTTTGTTTTACAGTGTTAGATAGTTAAATGTGAATTTGACTATTAAATGAATGTTAAATATTTAGTGGAAAAATGTTAGAGTTAGTAATCTTCTAGATTATTGAAGGAATGAAGCTGAAATAGATGGAAAATAATTCTAATCTGTGTTTTTCCACACTCGGAAGGACTAGACCGTACTCTAGCACAGATAGAGTATTTAAAGTAGATGAAGAAAATGTTAAGAGACTAAATAGAATAGATGTGGTTTTGCATTTCATATTAGCAGAGTAATTTATTTCAGTATGTAGGTTATAATTAAAAAGTATAATGATCTGATTATATGTTTATTGTTATGTAAATATACTGGTATTGAAATAGCAATAAATCTAGTACAAGTAGAAGAATTATTATGTAAAGAAAATACCTTAGTAGATAAGATGTTGTGTTTATAGACAATGGATTATTTCTTTTTATTTCAAGTTAAAATATACTGTAGGTTAAACTGAGTTGTGTTAGATATATATATATCTATTCCTTGGTGTTTTACTTATTAACTAAATTAAATACAATAGAAGAATCACAGTCAAGCTATTTTGTTTATATTCAGTTAAATAAATAAATAAGCTACAATTACTTAGTTTATTTACTTATAATATTAACTAAACCAAGACTAGCAGTTACTATAAACAAGAAGGGTTTTATGAAAAGTATTTTAAATTATCAAGAACAGACTAGTTACAGAATTTATGTTTTCAAGTAACTCTAATAAAATTCTTTCTATCATTTCAGTAAAAACAATAAGAATATGATAATAACTAACATAAAAATAAATATCTATTTAAGAAAGAACTGTTTTAAATTTAGCAACATGTTATACCTATAAAGATAAACTATAGGGTCAAAACCCTAAACCAATATTATTGTTTCAAATAAAAACAAATAAACTATAATCCATTTTGTTTGGATCATTATATCAATAAACAAATTAAACTATTGTAGACTGGTTACAGTCCTTATAACAAATATATAAACAGTTATAAATATAAGAAATATCAATATACACTGGTAATAATATTAACTTAAAGAGATATTGTTACAAGTACTAGAACCTATTTAAATAAATTAAAAGAATTATTTAAACAAGGGTTTCATTCAGGAAAACCCCAGCTTGTATTTCTGAGCCAACAATTAAATATTAAGACGGAGTTACAGTTACAGTTTTAAATAAATAACCACATTATATACACAAAATGTAATAAACAGTAAATTTTTATTCACAGTCGAATAGGGTAAAAGCCTACTTACACAGAGTCACAAAACAGTATACTGCAAAAACGAGTCTAAGCTCGAAGACAAACTGTCTTAAAAACTGTTGCATTACATTGACAGGCCGTAAGGCTAGAAATCTAAATTAAATACAAGACCCAGCTCATGGTCTGGACTACCCATCGATGAAGCGAGGGTTTGTAAACAATATAGAACCCATTAACATTTAAAAGAAACTACATAGCTAAACACGAAGCTGGACAAGCTTCCAACTTAGTGTTTCCCATCGACAACCCTGTTACAAGTAGGTCAAGAACCCAAATGTTGAACACAGGGCTTGCCAAGTTGGAGCTAAGGCATTTGAAGATAGCCAACTTTGTCCTCTTCATGATTTTCAAAGTGGAGTTTCAAGTTCCTGCAAGGAGTATACAACACAGAGGGTTATTTACTAAACTCTTAAATATTGTAAACCCTACTACAAAAACAACTATGTTGAAAATAACATTAAAGATTTACCTTAAATAAGAATGTCGAACAGTTTAGTGGAGTGACTGTCACCAACAGCAAAGCATGCACACAGTTTTCCAAACCTTGAGATGATGGAGGAGCACACCCAACAGTAAGCAAATATTAGACTATTACCACAGTGACAGGCCACGAGAAGTAAGATGAAGATACAAACAGGCCGCAAGCCCAGTGCAGCGATACCAACAAAATCTTGCAGAAAAAAATCCCACAGTTGTGGAGTTTGGCAACAAGACCGAGCTCAAGAAACTACAACACAATAAACCCAGGCATTGGGACAAACTAAAACAAGAATCTCACTCACGGCCGCCATGAAAACCTTGCAGAGCATCCCGAAGGCCAGCGTAAACTGCGGAGGAAGAATAACAAAGCGTTTAGGGTTACAAGAATTATATACAACCAATACATGGCCAGGAGGTGACCACGTGCCTCAAGAAAATCAAACCATGCATGGGTTGAGTTCTATAGTTCACCTGGGATCAAATGATTCCAATAATTTTAAAAACAATGATTTCAATTAAAACGATACATGAACTATATTATATGCCTCAATATATCACATCGTAAATCATGTGTATGTTTATCATAATGTGTGTTGCCCGATTTTGGGTGTTGGGTAAAAACCATGCTATGTCAACATTGACCTAGTGGTAATCACTTAGTCATTGGATAACCCTAAAAAAATCATGTATAGAACCTTCTTACTATAAGTAGATTTATGTGCTTATATTCATTGATGAATATGCATGTTTATAACACCCTTTAAAACCAACAATTTGAAAGGTAAATAAATTATAAGGTTGGCTAGAATAGTAAAAGAATATTTTCATGAATTCTTTTACATGGTTCAATTTTGATTTAGACTTAATAGACACTAGTTGCTACACAACTTGTCAATTGCTAGTAAATTACCAAGATTATTTATTAAAATAGTTTATGATTATAGAAGATAACCTGTATTTCTTATAAGGTGAAATTTTATCTACCATAATAGCTAATGTAGACATGCGTTTAATGTATGAAAGACGTTATAGTAATAATAAGAACTATAATGGAATAACCTTACTCAAGTCTATAATCATTGGGAACAACATTGATTGACTTAGGTTAAAGAAGTGAAGACAAACATTACTCCATGTTAAATGATGCAGTGATTTTTACACTATTCAAGCTTATATTATCAATGAGTTTTATGGGCAGTAAGTTCCCCTACAGAATGTAAATATTGATCAGCTTGGTACTCAAGTAAATAATACAATAAAGTATGCGATACAATAGTACATGCAGTACGACTTTGACGAGGAAGCTAATAAATAGTTATTTGAGCAACTGATTTGTACATATAAGTAATAGGTTGATACTTACCTTAACTAGTAAGTTCAAAATGAAATCAAATCTTATTCTAATGAGAATCTTACTATCAGTAATGAGTGAAGCTTTTCCATGTATAAAAACCAATAGTACAATAAATAAAACATTTGCAAGATAAGCATGATAATATAGAATTTAATATGCGACAAAGAATACGATCTTAAATTCACAGTAAGTATCATCATTGTCGCTAAGTTTGATAAAGAAAGGAACTCTTTTATTTCGAACTTTGCTTACAAGAAAAACTGGAGAAAACAAACTTCTACTTCATTGAAGTTGCTTGGAATTTATTAGCTGATTTACTAACCATATTAATTGCAAATAGAAACGCTTCTTGATACTTTATGTATCTAAAACGTCTACTTGTTCGAGTATACCTGTAAACCTGTAAGAACCAGTAATCTTTCTGCATTATCATAAATGCTAAGTAAGCCTAGGATTCAAAGTTAGATTCCACCTACTTGACATAAAGAAGACTCATCAGTAAATTGAAATAAAACAATATGCAAGTAAACCTTATTTATGTTACAAAAAGGAAACTGCTTAATATAGTATAATTTAAAAATATGTAATACTAATCGTTGAACTGTTTCTTTTTCCGCTAACCTTTAGCTGTTAGTAAACCGTAGTATCAGCATTTTATGTTATCTCAAAATTTTAATTTTTGGTGAAAATTTGGGGTTTTGACAACTCCTTTTGCAGTGATTTGGCCCTAGTGATTTTGATGACTTCACAGGAGCACTCACCAAACTTCTCCAAACTGGCACTGTGTAGGAGTATCAGATAGAATTTGAGAAACTAGCCAATCACACCGAGGGATTGCCTGATGCATTCTACCTTAGTTGTTTTATCAGTGATCTGAAGGATGCAATACGCTCTGAGGTTAAAATGTTCTGCCCCAACATAATGATGGAAGCCCTTGGGTTGGCTAAGCTAGTAGAGGACAAGATCTGGGCTCAATAATGCTCCAAATCCACTCTTGTTCCATTCCGACCTATGGTTCCCCAAAGAACCCAAAATCCGCTAGCTCCTAGAACCACTCCTATCAAGCATTTGTTTGAAGCAAAGATGTGGGAACGTCGGGCAAAAGGGATTTGTTATAATTGTGACAAGAAATTCACCCAGGGACATAGATGTGTTGAGAAAAAGCTCTATCTCTTGGATGTGGATTCTCCACTCACACCTGAAATTTTTTATGATGCTCAGGATCCCACAGATGATGATGGTGACATTCAACAACTTCCTACTCTAGAGGAACAACTAGAGATATCTCTCCATGCCTTAGCCGGAGTCACCACCTCACAAGCCATGCGGGTCAGAGGGTTCTTCAAAAAACTCCCTCTTACAATCCTCATTGATTCTGGTATCACTCATAACTTCATTGACTCAAGGATCACCAAATAGGCTGATTGTTTCATCAATCCTTGCTCCAGCTTTGAAGTCATGATTGCCAATGGGGGCACATTACCTTGCAAAGGGAAGTGTCGTAATGTGCGCATATCTATGGGGGATTATAACTTGCGCTTTGACATGTTTTCCTTGCCCTTAAGTGGATGTGATGTGGTTTTGGGTGCTCAATGGTTACGTACATTTGGACCCATTTTATGGGATTTTGCTGAACTTTGGATGCAGTTTTCAATCAATGGTACCAAACACACATTGCAGGGCTTACAACCAGGGTCTCTTAGCCTCATCAATTCGCATCACATGGAAAACATTCTTAAGAAAAGTTCACATGGTGTTATCGCTCAGCTCCATTTGATTCAGATGCAACCTTGATCTGGCGGATTATTCCTCTGAAAGATCCAATATGGTACATGGTTCATAGAAACGACGTTTGAAGAAATCGGACGGCAAAACATAATACACAGATCGGAGGTCGGAAGCATTTCTCTTCCGCAACGGTGGAAGCTTCCAAGCTTTTCTCCTTCCACAGATCAGGGCTTAGAAGCATTTCCCTTCCGCAACGGCGGAAGCTTCCAAGCTTTTCACCTTCCGCAGATCGAGGCTCAAAAGCATTTCCCTTCCGCAACGGCGGAAGCTTCCAAGATTTTCTCCTTCCGCAGATCGGGGCTCGGAAGGATTTCCCTTCCGCAATGGCGGAAGCTTCCAAGATTTTCTCCTTCTACAACAGCGGGGCTCATAAGCCTTTCCTCTTCTGCAACGGTGGAAGCCTAACAGACGTTCAGGAAGATTAGAAGTCGGAACGCTTCTGCAGCCGCAACGGTGGAATCCCAAAAACTTAAAAGATCGGTGAAATCGCTCGACGGGACCGGAAGAAGAAGTGGTGTGCCATCCGCAACGGCGAAAGCCAAAGTAACCAAGACTCCCGACTTGAAAACCAACCGATAGATGATTGAAATAGAATTTGTTGGAACCATTGCTTATTCTCTTCCGCAATGGCGGACGAGCAGATGACTTCAACCTTCCGACTTAAACCCTGCAAGCAGTCGCGCGGGGACGTTTCAGAAACGGTTTTTGTAGGATATTAATGCCGTATGATGCCACGTTAATAGGGAGATGAACAGTCGAGGGAAGTTGGTAGAAGGAGGTGAACAGTCACGTTCTTGAGCATTTTTCCCATGGTAACGGCAAAGAAGAGTATAAAGGAGAGTTCGTGAAGAAGCACAGACAATCGGGTTTTTTTCTGAGTTATAGAAGTTGGGCAAGTTTGCAGAAAAAGAGGATCCACATGCTTTTGAAGTCGACCATCCCTAGTTTTTACTTGGCTTCTTTGATTGTTGAAGTCCAGGTTGTAACTTTCATAGAGGAGGTCTTAAAGACTTTGCTGTTGATACCTAGTTTCTGTGATTGTCAAGAGTCGATCTGTCTTCTCTGTTCTATTTGGCTTCTCTTTGCTTCGAAAGCCAATTTATATTATTCCAGAGGAGAGGTCTTGGAGACTTTTGCCCATACTGCTGAACTGATTTGCAGAGTCCAGAACCATTTGTACCATTTTTAAAAGAATTAATTGGATCGGTTCCCATAGGAGAGGGACCCGGAGATGTAGCCCAGTGGAGGGGGTGAACTCCATTATCAATTCTATATGTGACTTTGGGTTCTGTGTTTTCTGCTTGGAATTTGTTTATTAGTCTTGTTTTTCATTCTTGTTCTGAGCATTTAATTTCTATTAATGCTGTTCCATTAATTAACCTGTTACACGCATTCTTTTACAACAAACTTTTAAAGCACTAAGTTGAGATCCTACGGATCATATTATGGTATCAGAGTTGGTTGACTGTTATGCAAGTTTGTGAATGCTTACCAGGTCCAGGTTAAAGGTTGGTGAAGGAGAATTAGTTGAAGGAGATCCTGAGATTGGCTCCAGGAGAACATTCTCAAGAACCATGTCTTCTCCACGAGGGGAAGAAGAAGGACATACCGAACGAGAAAAACCTGTCATTTCTAAAACAGAGTTTGTGGAGGCTTTTATGAGCATGAAAGCCATGATGGAACTTCTACTCGAAGAGTGAGTAGAAAGGAAGAAGAAAGAAGAAGGATCTTCATCCAGAGATGCAGAAGTGAATCCTGAAGAAAAGGGTAAAGGAGTAGGAGGTGATGGTGATCCTCCGAACACAAATCAAACTTTTTATTCTTCTCATACTTCTCATTCAAATAATGCAAGTCCTAATATGCCTTATTTCAAATTGGATGTAAAGTTTGAATTACCTATTTATAATGGAGATGTAGATGCTGAAAAATTAGACAATTGGATCAAGCAGCTTGAAGTATATTGCAGGGTGCAGGGCATTAATGATGACCCTTCCAGAATACAATTGGCCACTTTGAGAATGAGTGGAATGGCTCTTACTTGGTGGGAGAGCAAGATTCAGTAAGATCTTCGAAAGAATGGTAAAATTATTTCAGTTTGGAATGAATTCATTGAAGTATTAAGAAAGCAATTTTATCCTTTAGGTCACATGCAGCAATTAACCATGAATTGGCAAATGTTTAGACAAGCTAAAGGACAAAGCATTCAAGACTATACTCATGAATTCAGGAAGAGGGCTATTGCATTGAATGTTTCGTTAGATACACAGGAAACTCTTCTTAAGTGCATTGGTGGCATGCATTCTTATTTGAAGCATACTATGTTGATGTTTAATCCCAGTAATTTAGACGATGTATGTGTTCAAGCTACCCATTTAGAAGCTAGGGGTAAGCATGCTAATGATACTTTTGTGAAGAAGTCATTTAAATTTGACAGCAAATCAAAAGGTAAAGATAAGGGGAAAAAGAAGATGGCTAATGTTAAGAAAGAGGGTGAAAAGCCTACATGTTCGCATTGTCAGAAGGGACATGATGTCTCCAAGTGTTGGAAACTTCATCCAGAGTTAAGGCCAAAGAAGTACGGAGGAAACAATGACAAAGGAAAAGCAAAAGCTACTGCAGCAGTTGTTCAAGACTTGGGATCTGACTCAGGTGATGAAACGAGGGTTACAGCTGTCAAAATCCAAGGTAAGGATAAAAGTATCTCACTTCCCATTGATGCACCATCAAGTTCTAGTGCAAGTACAAGTCTGCCATCTACTTCTAAGCAAAATGATAAAGATAGAAGTGCACTGTTTCATGTTCGTGTCATTGCAAATCACACAAAGATTGATACATTGTTTGATAGTGGTTCACAAGTAAATCTGATATCAGAAGAAGTGGTTAAGAAATTGCATTTAGTTACTGTGCCTCATGAAAAGCCCTATCCTCTAGGTTGGGTTACTAATGATACATGATTGCAAGTTACAAGGAAATGTATATTAAAATTTGCAATTACTGAAAAGTTTAGGGATGAGGTAGAATTGGATGTAGTGCCACTTGACATTTGTGGAATTGTACTTGGGAGTCCATATTTGTATGACCAGAAAGCAGTCTTTTATAGAGAGTAGAATAAGTATCATCTTTTTAAAGAAGGTATGGAATATATTGTACGAGCACATAAGATAAAAACCAATCTAGCAATAGTCTCTGCAGGACAAATGAAGAGGTTGGTAAATTCTAGTAAGAATTTTGTGTTGATGATGGTTAAGATTGATGAAGTCTCTAAATCTTTTGAAGAATGTGACCCTAAGCATAAATCTGAACTGATTGACATCATTTATGAGTATGATGATTTGTTTCAAGATCCGAAGGGGTTACCACCGAAGAGAGAGATTCAGCATGAGATACATTTGCAGTAGGATGTGCCACTCCCGAACATAGCCATGTAATGGATGTCTGTAATGCAGAATGAGGATATCAAGAAGCAGGTTCAGGAGTTGATTAAGAAGGGGGTCATCTGGCCCAGCACTTCCCCTTGTGGCTCTCCCATAGTCTTGGTTCCAAAGAAGGATGGGTCGTGAAGGATGTGTATCGACTATAGGGCCCTTAACAAAATCACCATTAAAAACAGGTATCCTCTTCCCCGCATTGATAATTTGCTTGATCAGTTGAAACATGCAACTTACTTTATAAAATTGGATCTGCGTAGTGGGTATCATCAAATCCGTGTCGCTGAGCATGATGCTTGGAAAACAACTTTTAAGATGACACAGGGTTTGTATGAATGGCTTGTAATGCCTTTCGGGCTATGTAACGCTCCTGCTACTTTCATGCGGGTCATGAATGATGTCTTTCGTTCATTCATTGATGATTTTGTAATTGTGTATCTAGATGATATCCTTGTGTTTAGAAACACTTGGGAAGAGCATGTTGTACATGTGAAGAAAATTTTAGATGTACTGAGAAAGGAAAAGCTTTATGTAAAAATGTCTAAAAGTGAATTTTTTAAAACTTCTTTAGTATATCTAGGCCATATTATTGGTGGAGGCCACCTGCGAGTGGACCCAGCCAAGGTTGTTGTCATTGTAAACTGGCCATGGCCTAACACCGTTACTGAGATTAGAATTTTTTTGGGTGCGGTTCAGTATTGGAGGAAATTCATTTCTGGGTTTTCCTCCATTGCTGTGCCTTTACATGCATTAACAAGTGTTAAAGAAATTTTTCAGTGGGGAGGAAAGCATTAGAGATCCTTCGACACTTTGAAGGAAAATATTAGCACAGCACCAGTTCTGACATTGCCAGATTTGCAGCAGCCATTTGAGATCGAAACCGATGCCAGTGGGTTTGCCATGGGAGCAATTTTGATGCAAGGGAGAAAGCCAGTATGTTACCATTCAGAAACATTCTCTACTGTGGTAAGTAACTATCCGACCTATGACAAATAATTGTATGCTTTAGTATAGAGTATGAAGAAGTGGAAACATTATATCATGGGAAAAGAGACAGTCATACATACTGATCACTAGCCACTTCAATATTTACAATCTCAAACTAAAATACAACAAAGTAGGCATTTAAGATGGATGGGGTTCTTACAGCAGTTTCATCTCGTAATCAAATACAAAAAGGGAATTCATAATAAAGTAGCAGACATGTTATGAAGGCCACCTATGAATGCTTCAATCATTCTTCAGAACAGTTCATTAACACATGAAAGTTATATTGAACAGTATGCAGAAGATAAAGATTTTAAGAAAGTATATGCATCACTAATACATGGTAAATAGGAAGTGAACTATTATGTGCATAATCAACTCTTGTATCATCTTGGTAAACTCTGTATCCCAGAGAAAGAAAGAGTGCATGTGATTCGAGAGGCACATAGTTCATTGATTGCAGGACATTTTGGTGTAAGCAAAACATTGTCTGTATTGCAGAATTATTGTTATTGGCCTCAAATGCAAGAAACTGTAGCTAAATATATAAGAGGTTGTGTTATGTGTGCAACAAGTAATCCTAGCAATAGGAAATTGGGTTTGTACACTCCTCTTCCAGTTTCTTCTCGTCCTTGGGAAAGCATTTCTATGAACTTTGTAGGAGGAATACCTATGTCTAGGAAAGGGCATGATTACCTATATTTTGTTGTGGATAGGTTCAACAAAATGTGTATCTTAATGCCATGTAACAAGCAGATCACTGCTGAACAAACAACTCTTTTATTCTTTCAAAATGTTTGGGTACATTTTGGGCTGCCCACGTCTATTGTATCTGATCGGGATTCCCGGTTCTTGGGAAAATTCTGGTCAACTTTATGGGAGCTTATGGATCCCAAACTAAAGAAAAGTACAGCTTTTCATCCACAGACCGATGGGAAAACAAAATTAGTGAACAGAATAGTGGTTCACCTGCTCAGAGGATATTGTAGTAAGCATCCTAAACTTTGGGATGAGCAGTTCTAGTATATACAACATGCTTACAATCATGCAATTCATTCTTCCATGAAAAAATCTCCTTTTGAAACTTGTTTTGGTTATCTTCCAAAAACACCAATGGACTTCTCTTTTGGAAAAGATGCAGTGGATGGACATCATGATGCAGAAAAAGATTTAAAGTTCATTCAGAGAATCCAAGCAGTATAGCAGGTAGTTCAAGAACAGTTGGAGAAGAGCCAGGTGAAGTACAAGGCCAGGCATGATAAGCATTGAATTGATCATCAATTTCAGGTAGGTGACCGAGTTTGGTTACACATCACCAAAGAAAGGATGAAAGGTGAAGGTAAAAATCTTAAACCTATTAGGTATGGTCCTTTTGAGATCTTGGAAAAGATCGGTACTAATTCTTTTTGCTTGAATTTACCTCCATACATGCAAATTTATTCAGTTGTCAATGTTGAGAATCTTAAACTGTATGAGCCTCCTATGATCATGGATGAAGAAATTAACATACAGATTCCTTCAATAGATGATTTGGCACCTGAATATATGAGAGATTTGCAGGATGATGTTATTCTTGACAGAAATGTAAGAACTTCACGAAGGGGGAATGCTGAGTACCTTCGAGTGGGGCTGAAAGGAATGCATCCTAGCAAAGCAAGATGGATGGATGTTGGTAAAGTGAGGGAACTTTACCCTCACTTACTTGCAAAATAATTCAGGATTTTTGTGGTCCAAAAGCTCTCCAATGGGGAGGATTGATCCAGCGGATTATTCCTCTGAAAGATCCAATATGGTACATGGTTCATAGAAACGGCGTTTGAAGAAATCAAACGACAAAACAAAATACACAGATCAGAGGTCGGAAGCATTTCTCTTCCACAACGGCGGAAGATTCCAAGCTTTTCTCCTTCCATAGATAGGGGCTCGAAAGCATTTCCCTTCCGCAACGGTGGAAGCTTCCAAGATTTTCTCCTTCCGCAAATCAGGGCTCGAAAGCATTTCCCTTAGGCAATGGTGGAAGATTCCAAGCTTTTCTCCTTCTGCAGATCGGGGCTGGGAAGCATTTCCCTTCAGTAACAGTGGAAGCTTCCAATCTTTTCTCCTTTCGAAACAGTGGGGCTCGGAAGCCTTTCCTCTTTCGCAATGGTGGAAGCCTAACATACATTCAGGTGGATCGAAAGTCGGAACGCTTCTGCAGCCACAACGGCGGAAGCCCAAAAACTTAAAAGATCGGTGAAATCGCTCGACGGGACCGAAAGAAGAAGTGGTGTGCCATCCGCAACGACGGAATCCAAAGTAACTAAGACTCTCGACTTAAAAACCAGCCAATAGCCGATTGAAATAGAATTCGTCGAAACCATTTCTTATCCTCTTCCACAATGGCGGACGAGCAGATGACTTCAACCTTCCGACTTAAACCCTGCAAGCAGTCGCGCGGGGACGTTTCAGAAATGGTTTTTGTAGGATCTTGATGCCGTATGATGCCACATTGATAGGGATATGAACAGTCGAGGGAAGTTGGCAGAAGGAGGTGAACAGTCACGTTCTTGAGCATTTTTCCCATGGTAATGGCAAAGAAGAGTATAAAGGAGAGTTCGTGAAGAAGCACAGACAATCGGGTTTTTTCTGAGTTATAGAAGCTGGGCAAGTTTGTAGAAAAAGAGGATCCACATGCTTTTGAAGTCAACCATCCCTAGTTGTTACTTGGCTTCTTTGATTGTTGAAGTCCAGGTTGTAACTTTCATAGAGGAGGTCTTAAAGACTTTGCTATTGATACCTAGTTTCTGTGATTGTCAAGAGTCGATCTGTCTTCTCTGTTCTATTTGGATTCTCTTTACTTCAAAAGCCAATTTATATTATTCCAGAGGAGAGTTCTTGGAGAATTTTTCCCATACTGCTGAACTGATTTGCAGAGTCCAGAACCATTTGTACCATTTTTAAAATAATTAATTGGATCAGTTCCCATTGGAGAGGGACCCGGAGACGTAGTCCAATGGAGGGGGTGAACTCTGTTATCAATTCTGTCTTTGACTTTGGGTTTTGTGTTTTCTGCTTGGCATCTGTTTATCAGTCTTGTTTTTCATTCCTGTTCTGAGCATTTAATTTCTGTTAATGCCGTTCCATTAATTAACCTGTTACACGCATTCTTTTACAGCAAACTTTTAAAGCACTAAGTTGAGATCCTACGGATCAAACCTTCAACAGTCTCCACTACTCCATTGGATCTCCAACAAATTTTGGATTGATATGCATGTGTGTTTGTTGATCCAGTGGGATTGCCACCTTCCCGACCCGAGGACCATCGTATTCCACTCCTTCATGGAAGTGTCCCTCCCAACATCAGGCCCTATCGCTACCCATTTCACCACAAGACAGAAATTAAGATGCTTGTTCGTGACTTACTGAATCAAGGTGTTATTCACCCTAGCACTAGTTCCTTCTCGTCACCGATCCTTCTAGTCCATAAAAAAGATGGGTCATAGCGCCTTTGCATCGACTTTCAAGCACTTAATAAAATCACAATCAAGGATAAGTTTCCCATTCCTGTTTTTGATGAGCTTCTGGATGAGCTCCATGGTGCTCATTTTTCTCCAAGTTGGATCTTCGTTCTGGGTATCACCAAATTCGGGTCCATGCGGATGATATCCCTAAAACAACTTTCCACACACATGATGGCCATTATGAATTTTTGGTCATGCCATTTGGCCTGAAAAATGCCCCTTCCACATTCCAAGAATTGATGAATAAAATATTTTGGCCCTACTTGTGAAACTTCATTTTGGTCTTCTTTGATGATATCCTCATCTATAGTAAAACTGGGTTGAGCATCTACAACATCTGGATCTTATACTGCAACTTTTTTGTGATCATCATCTATGTGCCAAACAATCTAAATGTTTTTTTGGGCAGAAGGAAGTTGAGTATCTCTGGCATATTGTTTCAGCACAACAGGTTGTGTCGATCCTGCTAAAATCGATGCCATGAAAAATTGGCCACCTCCTCAGACCTTGAAGAGCCTTCATGGGTTTTTGGGACTTGCTGGATACTACCGAAAGTTTGTCAAGGATTATGGGAAGATTGCAGCTCCATTAATAGCTCAACTGAAAAAGGATGCTTTTACATGGACACTTGCTGCTGAGTGTGCATTTGAAAAACTGAAACAAGCTATGTGTACCACACCTGTTCTAGATATGCCTGATTTTTACAAGCCCTTCACTATTGAGAGTGATGCTTGCAACAATGGACTTGGTGGTGTCCTACTCCAAGATGAACATCCCATTGCATTCACTTGGAAATCCCTGTCTGGTAAGAATTTAGCCACCTCTACATATGAGAAAGAAATGATGGCTATTTTTCATGCCGTACAGAAGTGGTGTCCATACCTCTTAGGGAATCATGTCTGCATCAAGACTGATCACCATATTCTTAAATATTTCCTGGAACAACGAGTCTCATCCCCAAAAAAACAAAAAAGGGTTAGCAAACTCATGGGTTATGACTACGAGATCACTTACAAGAAGGGTAAGGACAATCTTGTGGCAGATGATCTTTCCCGCACATTTGATGACCATGCTTCTCTTTCATCTATTTCTATGCCTATTCCAAATTGGTTACAATCTGTTCAGCAAAGCTATGTCAATGAATCTTCCTTATCTCAAATCATCCAATAGTTGGCCAGTAATCCTTCTCATGTACCACATTACTCTTGGGATGGTTGTTCTATGAGATACATGGGTCTCTTGGTGCTTCCCTAGAGCATAGATCTTCACTAGGATGTCTTCTATGCACTCCATGCTATTCCAGCGGTAGGGCACTCTAGGTTCCTCAAAATGTATGCGTGGGCACGACGTAACTTCTTTTGGAAGGGAATGAAACAGGAAATTCAAGATATGGTTGTTGAATGTGATACCTACCAGCGCCACAAGGGTGAAACTACACTCCTCCACAGCTTGCTCGAACCCTTTCCCATAACTACAAGGATTTGGATAGATATTTCGATGGATTTCATTGACAAGATCCCTAAATATGGAGGGAAGACCATAATCTTGGTTGTGGTTGATCGAATCTCCAAATATAGTAATTTTTGTGCTCTCATCCATCCATATACTGCCTCCTCAGTCGCACAAATTTTCATGGACCAGATATTTCGTCTTCATGGCATCCCTTCTTCCATTGTCTCAGACCGTGATGCAACTTTCACAAGTCATTTTTGGACCGAACTCTTTCACCTCACTAGAACCAAACTGAAAATGAGTTCAGGATATCACCCACAAACAGATGGTCAAACTGAAGTCACCAACAAATGCTTGGAAACTTATCTTCGTTGCTTCACCTCTGAACAACAACATCAACGGGCAAAGTGGCTCCCTCTCGCTGAATGGTGGTACAATACTTCCTACCATACTGCATCTAAAATGACTCCATAAGAAGCTGTTTATGGGTAGCCACCCCCAGTGATCCTTCCATACACCCCCCATAGTTCACCAGTTCAGGCAGTTGACATGGTTCTACGAAATCGTGATCAAATTCTCCACATTCTGCAAGAGAATATTCACATGGCAAGAAATGGCATGAAGTAGCAAGCTGATCAACACCGTTTTGAGCACACCTTTCAAGTCAATGATAGAGTTTTTCTTCATTTGTAGCCTTACAAGAAATCCTCCCTGAAACTCAAAGCGCATCAGAAGTTGGCTCCAAAGTTCTATGGGCCATATAAAGTTCTTCAGAAGATTGGGTCTATTGCTTATAAATTGAAAATTCATCCTTCTTCTCACATTCACCCAGTCTTTCATGTCTCTTGTCTCAAGAAAGTGATTGGCACCAACATCAGAGCACAAACTGTTTTACCAAAGCTGGATATGGAAGGATCCATCATTTTGGAACTGGAGGCCATCCTATAAGCACACTCGTCAGCTTCACTCTTGGGCCATAAAAGAGGTCTTAATTTAGTGGCACAACATGCAACCAGAGGATGCTACATGGGAACCACTCCTTCAGATTCAGTAGCAGTTTCCACATCTAAAGCTTTGAGGACAAAGCTTTTTCTAAGAGGGAGGGGATGTTAAGAATCCATGTCAACCCCCCTCTTTATTTTGTTGGTATATTTTGTCAGACGCATATGCTTTGTAAGTTGTCCCATTAGTATGATGTATTATCCCACATTCATGGGGAGTAAGTAATAGTTGTTAAGTCATCCAGTTAATAGGTTGCATTATCCCACATTCATGTGGATTAATAGTTGTTTAGATTAGACTTAGTATACAAGTATGTGTTGAGGCTAATGGCAGCATCGAAGAGTTATTTTGTATTGAGATTTCTTAAAGGAGGTTTCCCCCTCGAAGTGGCCTGCGATCAATAAAATCTCTTTTGTGCTCCAATATTTCTGTTATATTGTGCATTTTGATTGTTCATTGCAGGATGTTCTCCACAGTTTTTCCCTGTTTCCTCAATTTACATGGATGAATAATGTAAAGGGTGACCATAGTCCTAGTTTCCTATGCCCTATATCTCTCATTTACTCACATAATTTCAGGCTTAATGGGGGTGTTTGAATATTAAAATCCCATCTCATACATAAGATAACAATATTAGTCATTTTTTATTAGTTTCCTAGGTGTATACTAGGTAGTTGGCCACCACTTGACTTCATTGGTAAAAATTTTCCTTCTTTAGCCTCTCGAGTGCACTTAGAAAGATGCTGGATAAGATTATGACTTCTTTTAGACTGTCCATAATGGTAAGGGCACATATCCTGCTTTATACTACTTTATTATTTCTTTTCCTACTTTTCAGTGGATAAGGATACTGCTATTTTTTGTGGCCAACCCATCCTCCATGATTTTCTCTCCAAAATCCATGACTAGAATTGTTAAAGTATTGTAACTTTGGAAGTTATTCCAGATGTATTAATTGTATTCCTCCTTCATGAGATGAGTTTGGTCATGTAAGATTCATTTAAATATTCAATGTAAACCTATGGATGTAAGTCGGGTCAATAGTACCTAAAGTGCCATTAAAATAAATATTATTTTTGGTATCTTACTATACAAGTCTGCCATGTCAGTTAGACAAGTCGACCCTTCTAGGTTCTAGGTCAATTCAAGTGAAAAATATAAATAGGGAGGAGTTCCCTTTCATTTGTACACACTCACTCAAACAAGTTTGCAAGAGAGAGAATAATAAGTTCGCCATGAAGAAGAGAGAAGCATTTTCCTTGGGTTTTACACTGCTCTGGTTGAGTTCTATACTGAGGAAGTTTTGCAGGGTTTTATCCGTTGTGGTTTCCTCGAGAAAAATATTTGTGTTCTTTGTGTTACTTTTCTTGTTGTTCTTTAAATGATCATACTATTGTAAATTGTTTTAAGATATCATCTAAGCAATTAAGAAAACTTAACATGGTATCAGAGCCACCTTGAAAGGAGACACCGCACAAATATGGTTTGTTATTGCAAACAAATCCCTTGACAGATCAACTAGAAAAGAGGGCTCACTCAACTCTCCCTGGAAGGATGCATCTTTCTATGAAAATAGAATTGAATTCCAAGAAGTTTCAATTTTGGACCAGACACTGCTGTCGAAAATAACTAGGGCTTTAGTTTCCTTGAGACTCCATAATAAATCTCAGAAAAATAAAGATACATTCTAGCTCACCTTGGTAAGGCATGTCTTTTCCATCACTCATCCATACCAGTGACCCCATATGAAAAATTAGGGTTTCTACATCAAACCCTAGGTCATTCCGAAGAAGGTCAGCCATAAGTTGTATTCATCAAGTAAGTACTATTTCCTCTAATTCCATTTGAAGTTCTCATTTTGTTAAAAGATGACAAAGAGTAACAACCTAAATGAGAAGCTCGAGGGTGTTGAAAACTTCAGATCATGGAATTATCAGGTCATGCCCATTCTAGAAGAAAATGATCTAGAAGGATTTATAAAAGAGGAAGTTGCAAAACCATAAGAAGATGAAGAAAAATCCAAATACAAGAATGATATGATAAATGCTAAGAAGATCATAGCTGACTCCATCAAAGATAACTTGATTCCTCAAGTATATTCAAGGAGGAAACCAAAGGAAATGTTTTATGCTCTATCTAGCTTATTTTAAGGAAGAAATATCAATAGAAATATGATCGTGAGGAATCACCTCAAAAGTCTGAAACCATGCAATCATACTTCACAAGAGTAGCTCAAATCAAGGAGCAATTGGAATTTATTGGTGATATGGTTGAAGAAGAGGAAATTGTAATGCCCACCTTAAATGGTCTTCTAAGAGATTGGGAATCCTTTATTCAAGGAATCTGTTAAAGAAGAATACTGGCCAAGTTCTGACATTTATGGGATGAATGTGTTCAAGAAGAAGAAATAATAACATCCAAAGAGGAGAAGCTAAATGAAAATAAGGATCAAGCTTTGGTAGTCCATACCAAAGGAAAGAATAAGAGAAAGAGTTATGACCATCCTCCTAGAAAGACTCAAGGGTTTAAGAAGTTCAAGAAAGACTTCTCAAATTATGAATGATTCACTTGTCATAAGATCGGACACATTGGTATAAATTTTCCCATGAATGTAGAACATGTCAAGAAGAAGAAAAGATTTCAGTCCCATGCTACTGAAGACAATGATCAAGAAGATGAGGAAAGAGCTAAGGAAAATCAATATTTATGTGAATAATATGTCTTGATCTCTGCACTCTCAGGTTCAGTATCACTAGGGAATGAAACCTGGCTAGTAAATAGTGGCACCTCCAAGCACATGACAGGTTACAAGGACTCACTCTCATGTATTGTACAAAAGGATTCCCCACACAAAGTAATGCTTGGAGATGATTACCAATATTGCATCAAAGGAATGGGAGAAGCTTCATATAAGTTGGACTCTGGAAAGTCCATGAAGATGAAGAATGTACTGTATGTCACAAGATTAAAGAAGAGCCTTCTTTCTATCTCAACATTAGATAAGAAAGGGTTCAAAGTTTCCTTTGTGGATGTAGAAGTCCTCATGTGGACAAAAGGAAAAACTATAAATTATGTAGTAGTGATTGGAGTTGAAGAAGGAGGACTCTACAAATTAAAGGGACATTTAGACTTAGCATTGATGACTAGTACCATAAGCCCATGTGATCTATGGCATAGAATACTAACTCATATGCATTACAAATAATTTTATCCAAAATGGCACTTCTCCATTGAGTGTCGACATTCCTCATGTTGGTACACAAAAGGACAAATTTGGATTGAAGTGGCCAAAACACTATAGATGGGCATGACCTTTGATGCATTATCCTCAAACCATCCTTATATATTTTATTACGATTTTTGGGTTGCATATGTGACTATATGCATTGCAACTCGCATATCATATGCGAGTATTTGCATTGCAACCCGCGTATACTTGCATACACGAGTTCCCTTTGAGCAATACGCATATCATATGCGAGTTGCCTATATTAATACCTATGTATACCTTAATTCAACATTAAAAAATATAAGTCGATATTAGATGAGATTAGTTGGGTCCTAATCCATAACTATCCCAACCATCTCAACCATCCCAACCTTCGAAACCACTCTATTTCCCAAAGTATAAATAGAGGCCTTGGGGTGGGGGATAATTAATCAAGTTTGGAGAGAAAAGTTATGCTGGTGGTATATCTTCAGAATATTGGAGTAGCAGAACTCAGAGTCCTTTGGTTGCGGAGGAGTCCTTGTGTCAGAAGCTGGGTTGTATT
>LPNX010287829.1:378293-456572 GCA_001517045.1 Pseudotsuga menziesii | reverse complement strand
GACCCAAAAATAAAGGTGCACTACTTCTGGCACCCCTCCCTGAGATTAGCATGCATTATGTTTAATAGTTTGTTATGATGTATTTGGTAAAATTAGCAGCTAATAAAAATCCCAAGAAATTTAAATAGGGAAACAACACTTCAATGACAGGAAATAGGCAAGAACATTTTAGCTGTGTTCCAAATAAGCAACATGGAGCTGCTACGGACAAAATCTGGAGCCTCTGGCTTCTTTGATTGGACGTTTACACAAATATATTCAACTCCAATACACTTCTTTCACATCTATGGAAAAGCATTTTGTCCAGAACATATCACATGATAATGAAGAATCCATTCTCACAGTCCCAGATACGTCCACCATTTGTATTAAAATCTACACTATTGACCGTCCATTCAATTTGAACATCAAAATCATTTCAGACTAATTGGATATAAACGGGCACATTAACTCAAATAAGGAAAAAAAATAAAGTCAAGCCAAGATATAAAATTTGAACATTGCATACCAATGTGAAAATATAGCAACATTCATACTTTTGCCGAAGCACATCAAATATAGATATTAAAGCTGTGGTAGCGAAAAATTTAAAGGACCTCAAAGTACTCGAAANAAAGCTGTGGTAGCGAAAAATTTAAAGGACCTCAAAGTACCCGAAAACATCTTCATTAGGAATGATGAAGAATTTGATAAATAAATTCTAACTGAAACATAAGTAAACGTGCAATACAAGAAACATAACTTAAGCTGGGGCAGCCAAATGTTGCAAAATCACATTTCTCATTCAGAAAACAACATTTAGCCGGGGATAGAATTTCTAATCATTTAAATATAATGGGACTTATCTGCAGCAACCAAAACTCTGAAAGTTTGCCTTCAGGGGATCAGAGCTTTCGCAGCAAATGAAGGCCCAAATTTGTCCTTATATGTGTATGCCAAGATTATACACCGTGCTACTGCATTTTCAGATCCTTAAGCTTGGCCTCTAAATCACCATCACTGTCACTGCTCTCATTTCCATCATCATCCTCATCCCCATCCCCGTCCTCGCCCTCATAGTCATAATATTCGCCCTCTGCATCATTATCTTCCAAAGATCCAAGCACAGAAACACCCTTGACACTTCTTCTCAGCACATCTTTAACAACAATAATTCCTTCTTCCAAAATGCAGTTTCCATCAATATTCAGCAGATCAAAGTCGGGCTTATTGATCACAGACTCAGCTGCAACCTTCGCCCCTTCTGCGCTGATGAAATTTGAACTCAAATCAAGTTCCTTCAGATGCTCATGGCCTTCCACAAGTGCTCCGCAGATCACAATAGTTCCCTCATCCTTGATATCATTCTCTGACAAAACTAACTTTGTAAGCATTTTTTTCAAACCAAGGCACTCTACCAAAGCCGGAGCTGCTTTAGCAGTAAATTCATTGCCTGCCATCTCGAGAACCTTGAGGGATGGAGCCCCTTCCTTGAGGCTGTTGGAAAGAGTTATTGTCCCCTTCTCCTGAAAACCAAGATAGCTCAAGTAAGCCTCTGTGAAACCCAAATGGCCTGAAAGGGATTTGCTCAAAGCAACCCCGCACTTCTTCCCAAACATGTTATCCCTTAAATCCAACTTCTTCAATTTATCACCTGCTCCTAGAGCTTCTGCTAGAGCTATACCACCTGCAGCACAAACCCTAGTAGATGAGCATCTGAAATCCTCCAATGCAGTGCAGCTCCTAACAAGCCCTGAAAGCACCTCTGCCCCTTCATCCCTTGTCATATTATTATGGAAATGCAGAACCCTAAGCCTCTCAACGGAGGGCAGAAGCTCACAGATGGCTCTAGCAGCCTCCACAGAGATACCATTGTTCATAAAATACAGTTCCTCCAACGTTTTCTGAGATTTTAACAGAAACCCAAAAGCCCTAACGCCCTTCTCACCCAGTGCATTGTCAGAAAGATTCAAGGTCCTCAATACACACCCTTGTAAAACAGATGAAAATATGGCCATTACCTGAAGGGCCTCGTCCTCGCCTCTTCCCGCCATGAAATCTGAAAGATCAACATCAGTCAGATTACTCTGAACTTCCATCAAGATTCTCTCTGCAACACGAGCAGCATCGAGACCAAAGCTTTTGTTGCTGAAGCATATCTTGGTATAACCATTCCCTTCCTCTGCTAACGGCCTCAGGAGCTCCTCGACAAACGAGCTCGCAGGCACAGGCACAGCTCGCAGCTCGCAGGCACAGACACGCAGCAAGGCTCGGAGGACTCGGCACAGCTTGCAGGCACAGGCACGCAGGCAAGGCTCAGAGGACTCATGAACGGCTCAGGCCAAAAATTTGAATAAAACGTGCCCCAACATATTGCATATTTAAATAGTAAAAAAAAAACCCTAGTTACCCCTAATATACCCTCAATATATTAATTTTTAATTTTTTAATTTTAACCCCCCCAATATGAACGGACGTGATATCATATTGGTTCCTAGGTGACGCCCCCGTGTTAAAGCCCAAACTCATCAGGAAGCCATCAATTCTTCCATACCATGCTCTCAGTGCTTGCTTCAACCCATACAACACCTTCTTTAGTATGCATACATGAGTCTTATGATCATCTGTCTCATGAGTCTTCTTTAGTATGCATACATGAGTCTTCTGATCATGAGTCTTCTGATCATCACTCCATTTAGGAAGGTTGTCTTTAGTGCTAAAGAAACATCATCAATAAGTAAATGCTAGATCATCATTTGCATTGTCAGCATAGAGATGCCGGAACATCATCATCATCAATATAGAATGTTGAGACATCATCATCATCATCAACATAGAAATGTTGGAGCAACATCATCATCATCAACATATAAATGTTGGTATCAGCACATAGTGCTGGCATCTCATCGTCTTCATCAACATAGAAATTCTAGTATCAACACAAAGTGCTGCCATATCATCGTCTTCATCAGTACACAAATGCTGGCATCAACACAAAGCGTTGCCATTTCATCGTCTTTCCCTTAGGACATCTGGAGCAGCATCACAGTGGGTTCTCTGGTAGATCCATTCAGACATTTACTAACCCTTTTGGGCCAAACAACCTTAACCAGAAAAATGGATCTACCCGGGGACCAAACAAGCCTTGTCCGGTTTACTAACCCTTTTGGGTCAAACAAGCCTAGCCAAACATACTAATCCCCTTAGGATCAAATAGGTATAGTCTAGCTTACTAACCCTTTTGGGCCAAACAAGCCTAGCCAGACATACTAATGCCCCTAGGATCAAATAGGTCTAGTATGGCTTACTAACCCTTTCGGGCCAAACAAGCCTAGCCAGACATACCCTACCTAGGTTGAGCTACCACACCACTACAACAAGAAACCTACTATGTCATCATCACTCCCTCTTTCAAGGGAGGTCCTTTCAGACTACATCAAACTTGTCTCGAAAGTATTCAAACTTTACACAAGACAATGACTTAGTCAATACATCAACAACTTGTTCCTCTGTAGGAGCATACTTGAGCTTTACAACTCCCTTCTGTACCATATTCTGGATGTAATGATATCTAATTTCGATATGTTTCGACTTATCATGAAACATTGAGTTTTTTGTCATCTTATTACAACTATGATTATCAAAATGGATATTAGTCACATCTATCTCTGCATCTTGCCAACATCTTGCGAAGCCATACTACTTTGCTACATGCTGGACATGTTGTAATGTATTCAGCCTTTGTCCTGCTAAGCGCAATACTGCATTGCTTTCTACTAAACCATGAGATCATACATGATCCCAAACTAAAACATCATCCTAAAGTGCTCTTTTTGTCTTTGGCACTTCCTGCCCAGTCTGAATATGTAAATTCGTGTAATCTGATCTCACCATTTGATGCATATCCGAGACCATAATCCAACGTACCCTTAAGATACCTCATCACATGTTTTGCTGCCACTAGGTGAACATGTCTGGGTTCCACCATACACTGATTTAGGGTGTTTACAACAAACATATATTTGGCCTCGTATTGGTCAAATACATTAGTGAACCAATAATCTGTTTGTATAAGGTAATATCCACTATCTTTGAAGAATCGTCATTCAAAACCTTCAAATTTGTTGTCATCGGAGTAGTCATAGTGTATAAGGTAATATCCACTATCTTTGAAGAATCGTCATTTAAAACCTTCAAATTTGTTGTGATCGGAGTAGTCATAGCCTTACAGTCCATCATCCCAAATCTTTTTAGTATCTCAACAGTATATTTTCCTTGGTTAAGAAAAATCTTGTCTGAATACTGCCATACTTTCAAGGCCTAGAAAATAGTGTATCATTCCAAGGTCTTTCATCTCAAATTTTGCAGCGAGCTTCTTTTTGCATTCGTTGATGGGCTTATTTTCACTTGTCAAGAATAGATCATCCACATATAGTAGTAATATCATAATCCCATCATCCTCAACCTTATTGTAGAGGTTGGAATATGCTTTACTCTTGTTAAAGCCCAAACTCATCAGGAAGCCATCAATTCTTCCATACCATGCTCTCAGTGCTTGCTTCAACCCATACAACACCTTCTTTAGTATGCATACATGATTCTTCTGATCATTTGTCTCAAAGCCTCACAGTTGTTCAATCCATACTTGTTCTTCTATCACTCCATTCAGGAAGGTTGTCTTTACATCCATCTATTGTAACTTCCACTTCATCTTGGATACCAAAGAAAGGATGGTTCTAAATGAGGTGTACCTTTCTACTAGTGCAAAGGTATCCTCATAGTTGATTCCTTTCTTCTGAGATAATCCGTGAGCTACAAATCTTGCCTTGTACTTCTCTATAATGTCGTCTGTTGAATGGTTTGTTTTGTAGATCCATTTCGAGGATACTATTGACTTGTTCTTAAATCTTGGTACTACTTCCCATACACCGTTCTTTTTGGACTGATATTCCTCGACCATGGCATCCACCCATTCCTTCTACTTTGTTGCTTCTTCAAATCATGTAGGTTCTTCGTCAACGAGATTGCACATCAAAGCCACATAACTAGGTATGGCTTTGACTTCTTACTTTCTCTGATGGTTCCTTCTTGAACGCCATGTCTTTCAGCTTCATCAATTACTTCATGTGCCCAAGCATGCCTTCTTTTGCGTGAGGTCATCCAACTAGGAAACTCGTCGGGTCTATATGAGGTTCTATCATGTCATGATCCTCATATATTTGTTCTTCCTCATCATTTTTGATAGCTTTGGAGATTTCTACAACTCTAGGAGCTTCATGCTCGTCTTCATCTTCCCGATTTTTCCTTGATTTTCTAAAATCTATATCTTCGTCAAATCTGATATCTCTGTTGAGTTCAATTTGACGGTGTCCTAGGATACATATTCGGTAGGCCTCTGATTGCTCACTATATCCTACAAACAATCCCTTCTTTCCTGAAAGGTCCAACTTCAACCTCTTCTCCTTGGGAATGTGTATGTATACCGAACAACCACAAATCTTCAGGTGATTGACTTCGGGCTTTTCTTTGGTAAACATCTCTTCTGGAGTCTTTTCTGTACATAGATTGTTTTTCTAGCTCCTTTCGCCTGCATGTACATAGGTAGATCTTGATCATGGATCATGGCTTTTACCGCTTCCATATAGATCTACTATTTCTTTAAGCCACACCATTCTGTTGAGGATTATAGGGGATGGTGAGCTCCCTCTTAATCCCATCTTCTTTGCAGTATTCGTTGAATTCACATGATGTGAACTCACCTCCATTATATGATCTTAAAGTCTTGATTATCTTTTCGAAGATTTTTTCTACAAAAGCCTTAAACTCCTTGAACTTTTCAAATACTTCATCTTTCTTCTTTAAGAAATAGATCCAAGTTTTGCGGTAGTAGTCATCAATGGAGGAAGCATAGTAAACATACCCGCTTAGTGAAGTAGTTTGCATTGGTCCGCATACATCTAAGTGAACAATGTATAAGATTCCTTTTGCTTTACTGTCATTGCTTGGAAAAGGGTTCTTAGTTTTCTTTCCTTGTGCACATCCTTTGCACACTCCTTCATGGTTTACCTGGATCTTTGGTTAAACTGTCACCACCTTTCTCACAATTGACAATGCTTTGTAATGTATATGAGCAAGTCTTTTGTGCCACAATTCACATGGGCTTATGGTGCTAGTCATCAAGGTTGAATCTGCATGCCCCTTTAATTTGTATAGTCCTCCTTCAACTCCAATCACCACTACATCATCTATAGTTTTCCCTTTTGTCCACATGAGGACTTCTCCATCTATGAAAGCAACTTTGAAACCTTTTTTATCTAAGGATGAGATAGAAAGGAGATTCTTCTTCAAACCTGGGACATATAGAACATCCTTCATCTTCATGGAATTTTTGGAGTCCAACTTATAAGAGGCTTCTCCCATTCCTTTGATGGGATATTGATAATCATCTCCAAGCATTACTTTATGTGGGGATTTTGTTATATTTTTAATGGTTATACAAGATCTAAAACATTTAGCATCATAACATTATAAACCATAAGCAAAGGATCATTGAAAGAAAGACAAATGAAACAACACAAGAGAACACAAAGATTTTCCTCGGGGAAACCATGAGGGAGAAAACCCCGCAAAAATTCCTCAGTATAGAATTCGACCAAGACAGTGTAAAACCCCAGCAACAAGAATAGTTGCTCATCTTCCATAGTAGACTCTCTCTCTCTCTCTCTCTCTTTCTCTCTCTCACTCTCTAGCGCAATGCTTGAGTGTGAGATATGTGTGAATGAGAGAGGTGCCTCACCTATTTATATTCATTAGGTGAGTGCCTCAAATAACTAACTAGGTCGGGCAGGTTCCCTAATTAGGGTCGACCTACCTTGGGAGACTCAAAATACATTTTATATATTAATTTTGTGGGTACTATTGCCCCAAATTACAATGGAGGGTTTACCTCATGACCTTTACATGACCAACTACATCAAGGACATCTCTGAAGGTGAATACAACAAAATTTCAATAGAATATCTTCCCAAGTTACAATACTTTAACACTCACTCTTAACTAGAAAGGTATTCTACATCAACAACAACTATCATCACAACTGTACAACTCACTGGTGAATCTCTATATGTCATAGGAAGTTTTGGAACATCACCATACATCATCATCGATCTAAGTTGGATCATATTCTGGTATCTTAGTATGTAAATACTGAATCATCTTCTGTACGTGTTGAATCATCTTCTATCAATATATAAATACTGAATCACCTTGTAGTATCACTATGTGGATACTGGATCATCTGAATCATCTTCTGTAGCATCGGTATGTGAATACTGAATCATCTTTTGGTACGTTAGTATATGAATACTGAATCATTTTATGGATACTGAACTTTCTTCTGTAACATCAGTATGTGAATACTGAATCATCTTTTGAACCTTCTTCTGTAACATCAGTATGTGAATACTGAATCTGCTTCTGGCACATCTGTATGCAAATACTGAATCTTCTTCTTCAACATTAGTATGTGAATACTGAAACATCATTTGCACATCAGTATGTGAATATTGAAACATCATCATCTGCATCATCAATATGTAAATATTGAAACATCAACATCTGCATTATCAGTGTGTAAATACTGAAACATCGTCGTCTGCATCATTAGTATGTGAATACTAAAACAACAACATCATTAGCATGTTAGTGCTAAAGAAAGATCATCAATCAATGCTATATCATCATCTGCATTATCAGCATAGAGATGCCGAAACATCGTCATCATCATCAACATAAAACTGTTGAAACAACTTCATCATCATCAACATAAAGTGTTGTGACCACAACCACATTGTAGACACTGAGAGGGGGGGGGGTGAATCAGTGTGAAGCCAATTTTAAACTTTTCTTAGCTTATCACAGTTAGCTACCAGTTTATCATTCCATTACTCTACCATAATCATTTCATAAACATCTTTCACTTCATCATTCACATAGCATAAGAATTTCATTCATAAAGAATCATAACACAAAAGAACACAACACCATGTAATTTTGTAATCTTTTTATATTAGTTTTGGTTCGGCTACAACCGTTAGGAAAAATCAGCACCTACTGATACATATAGCACATACTCTGCATCCAGGACCCAGCCTGGTTTTCTTAGACCCTGCTAAGAAAGGTTTGAGGTATCATAACCTCAAAAGCAAGACAAGCTTGCTTTTACAATACAATATACTTGTGTCACACAAGAAATCTCTGTCACATCAAAGCTGCTCATCTTCTCTGCTCATCACATCAACTGTCAATCTGCTCAACACTGCTGCAATAGTCTTCTCAATCTTCTCTATTCATCTTCTGCTGGTCAACACTATTCATCACTGCTGGTCAATCTTTGCTGCTGGTCATCATCAACGCTGTTTATCATCTCTATTCAGCACACATCAACTCTGCTGGTCCAAAACGGTTGGCCAATCAGCTCATCAACAGTTGCTCATACTGATCATCTGCTCTACTGCTCACGGATCATGCCAATCACATCTACTCTGCTCTTATGCTTGGATGCACTTGAAGAATGCCAAGTCTGAGTTTCCTTCTCTTGCTAGGACATATACCTTTATCTTTCACTTACCTCAGTTCAACCCTGAACTTTCTCTTCTTATCTTTACTCAACTTATGAAGGTCTGCTATCATCATTTAAACTTTGATCATCACATCAAGGTCTACATCTTTTAGGAGTGCATCATCATTGGTGTATGCACTTGACCTTGAACTCTGTGTACATTATAGTAGCTTCCAAGCTTGACTATGTATGTTCTTGATGTCTGTCAAAAAGAGTGACCAAACTGTATGCTGAGGAGAAGTTCACTGTTTGCTGGTTCATTTGTTGGCCAAAATAGTGATCCACAAAAGGGTGTGATACTGTGCACACATCATCTTCTATAGTGGTCATGTTTCACCATTGTCCTTGTGCATGTTAATATACCTTCATAAGCTGTGCATATAAGGCTTCCAGACATCATACCTGGGCTGTTTCATTCTATCATTGAAGACTTTACTATATAAGACCTTGCTTTATGTCATTGTATTATAGCTGCTGCTATACTTCACAAGCTGTTCAAACTCAGGTATGTATGTCATCAAAATTCAAGCACCATGAACCTCATCATTGTTCCATTATCAGACCTTCATCAAACATCAATAGGAGATGAAGAATTCAGATTGTTTATACTTCTAAAATTCAGGACTGTTTACCACTTCATCATTTTATTGTATGTGTTCATCATTGAATACACAAATCTTCATATCACTTGACATTCACTGTTTATGTCATTTTAAAGAAAGCATACCTGATCATCATGACTTGCATCATTTCATTTCTGTATGCTATGTACTAAAACAAGTTATTGCATTCTTTACCATGGTTGTGGCAGCCTTGTTCACCAATGATGGTAGCTTATCAAAAGCTTACCAAAAAGCTTCCTCTACACTAATGTTCAAGCCAACCCATCACTGTATCTACTTCACAATCATCAATGTACATACGTTACATAAATCTTACATAAAGGTCCTCTTGATTTCTACACCACGAGTTTTGCTGCTGCAAAAGTCTGCTCCTAAACTCCAAAATTCACCACTTGACAATTCTGCCTTTAACCAAGAGGACCTGCCTGAAACAAGTTCAGCCTATCTGTAACTTATCTCATGACACAGGTGTGAGCCCTAGCAAGGGCTGTAGTGAATTATGCTTGCCCTAAATGAGCTGTCAAAACACACAGGAAACCCTAGGCAGGGTTTGGGTGACTTGAAGACGGCCCTGATAGGGATGTTGAGAAGATAAAAAAAATTGCTACTGCCTTATTTAAAAAGGGATATTCAAACCACCAAAACAAAATAACCATGGACTGCTACTATTCGGATGCCTCTGTGGAAGGCTCTCAATCTTGAAATTTTATAAAGATTAAACTCCAAAAATATATCTTCACAAAGTTTCAGGTATGTTCCTACTGCTGCCACCAACAATTTGGGTGTTCATCAAAAGTTTACTACTGCTGTCACTACCGAACTTTGCTGCTGCAATTTTTAACCCCAAAAATTGCTTGATTTTTGTGGAACCTTCTGCTGCAGTAAGATATTACTTGACTACTGCTATTACTACTGCTGTCTACGAATTAAAAATGTTAAGACTCTTCTAAGGCAGCCCATCCGGAAATCCTCAGTCTGCTGCTCCCATACTGCTCCTAAACAGCGAAGTTCCTCAGTCATCCACGAAAAATTGCAGAGCTGTTCATACAAATTCTGAGTGTACAAAAACCTCCGTGGGTGAGAAGAATGCTGTTATATCCAAGGATCAGAGAAAAGGTGCCTTGATCACACTGTGGCTTCCTCATAACCTGAAATCAGAGAAGACAAGGATCACTGTGGCTGCCCAAAAGAAAGAACCTGAGCTTCTTGCTCCGAATAGGAAGAAAACACTGCTGTCAGCGAATTCCATCATCACTATCTTCATCAGGGTTCGTTTGCTGGTTATGCCAATCATCTTGAGGTCTTCTCAATTCCCATGCATCTTATTCGTTGCTTCATAGAATTCTACAGTCTAGTATTCCCAAACAACTGCTCTTTATATTCACAATTTCATGAAGGACTGGATAGTAGCTCATGGCTGTAATTAACAGTTTTGGTCTTTGCTAAATCCGTGGTATTTCTTCACGGCAGATCTTCATGTATTTAATGATCAACTGTAAATATTTACCACAGAATTCTTCTTTAACCTGGGGATTAATCCTCAATCACTGTCACCCAAGATTCAGAGAGCGAGCCACAAAAATTTGTCTATCACATACTTCTAGACTGCACAAGATTGTGACCCTCGGCCTTCCTCAGTTAACTGCTGCTGCCAAGAATTTCCACAGTCAAATGAATTGCTCCCACAAATTTTTCACTGCTCCTGCGGCTGCCTCAAACCCTAGACCCCAAAAAATCTCAGAGCCTTTTTCCCACCGAAATTTCCATGTCTAAAATGAGGACGTTGAAAGGGTATTTATACCCATTTTTCACAAATTTTGGGGCCGACCTGCTATTGTAAAAATATTTTAAATTTGGAGTCAACTTGTATAAAATGGGGCCGACCTACTATTGTAAAAAATATTTTAAATTTGGAGCCGATTTGTATAAAATGGGGCCGACATACTATGAAAGATATTTTATTTTTGGGCCGACACACTATATAAAAAATATTCTATTTAATGCAAACCAAGCTTCGTCATGTGCAAGAGGTTAGGGTTCTTCCACAATTGTTTCATCATGCCATCTAACCACAAGGGAGACCATACCTCATCATCAACCTTCTCTTAGAGCTACAAAGAATTCAAGGGCTTGAAGAACATCTTCAAGGGTACAATTTCATCAGGGTCTACATCAAGTGCTAGCAATGGGCTTCATGACCAACTTGTGGGTCTTAGGCACCTCTTCAATGTTTCACAAGCTTCTTCATCATACCGAGGGCATGTTCATGGTTTCACAACATGTCAAAGACCATACAAGACTTCCACCAAAGGCATCAAGGTCATCATCATCATACAAGAGCTCCATGACCCCAACAAGGGTTGCAGGGTCATCAGATCACCAACTGTGGGTCCAAGGACATCCCGTGGGGCCACTGCAAGTCCATGTTGGCGTCAATGACAATTTCATCAACACACATCATCAGCATCATCAACACAAGGTGTTGGGACCATAACCACATCATCAACATCAACATACAAATGTTGAAGCAACATCATCATCAATATCAGTATAGAAGTATTGAAATTATCTTATCATACATCAATATAGAATAATGAAACTACCTCATCATCATCCGTATATAAATACTGAAACTATCTTATAAACATCAGTATAGAAATACTGAAACTACCTCATCATCATTAGTATATAAATACTGAAACTGTCTTATCAACATCAGTATAGAAATACTGAACCTACCACATCAACATCAGTATAAAAGATACTGAACTTGCTACATCAGTGGAGGAGTACTGAAACTATCAATCATCTCATCAATCAACAATATGAGAATACTGAACCAGCTACATCAGTATAAGAATACTGAAGCTATCAATCAATCAACAATCATCAGTATGAGAATATTGAACTTACTACATCAGTATAGGAAAACTGAAACTATCTCAGTAATCATCTTAACAATCATAAGTATGCCAACACTGAGAACATCTCAACAGTCACCAATCATCAGTGTAGCAACACTGAAACTATCTCAATCAAACATCTCAACAATCATCAATCATAAGTGTAACAACAATGAAACTATCTCAACAATCATCTCAACAATCATCAGTATAACAATACTGAAACTATCATCTCAACTATTAGTATAACAATACTGAAGCAACCATCTCAACAATCATCAGTATAACAATACTGAAGCAAACATATCAACAATAATCAGTAGAACAATATTGAATCAACATCTTGTTTGACTTACTAACCCTTTTGAGCCAAACAAGCCTAGTCAGACATACTAACCACTTCTTGCCCTCTAACTATCTCGGAGCAACATCACGGTGAGTTCTCTGGTAGATCCATCTGGGCATTTTGTCTAACTTACTAACCCTTTCGAGCCAACAAACCTAGTTAGACAGATGGATCTTTTTGGGGACCAACAGGCCTTGTCTTGGCTTACAAACTCACTTGGGTTAAACTGATATAGCTAGACATACTAATACCGCTAGGATCAACATGCCTCATCTGACTAACCCTTTCGGGCCAAACAACCCTATCCAGATTTACCCTACTCTAGACTAAGTTGTTAGTTTTTTATTATTTAATCAATATGGTCTAGGATCTTATATGAGAGAATAACATGCAAAACAATAATCACAAGAGACAAGAGACACAAATATTTTTCCTCGAGGAAATCATGAAGGAGAAAACCCCACAACTTCCTCAGAGATAGAATGAGCACCAATAGAAAAAGTAAAACCCAAAAGTACAAAGATGATCTCCGACAGCTGTTCTCTCTCTCACTTGTGCGAGCTACTCCTCTCTCACTCATGCGCTATTGTTGAGTGAGTTTATGTCTCAAATAGAGAGTCTCGCTCTCTATTTATACTTAATTTCCACTTGACAATTACTCTACAGGGACGACTTCTCTAGGACAGTCTAATAACCCTAATATAACTCAATTGTGGGGTCTACAGAGGGTTAACCTCAATGACTTTACATGACTTAATTATATTAATGACTCCCGATCGAAGGAACAAACATCTTCGTCGAGGTACAATGAAATACAATAAGAAATATACAAGTGAATACATTCTGAAGTTACAAATACATCAACACTTCCTCTTAACTAGGAATGTATTCTATTGACACAATTCATCAGCACAAGTCTTTGTCATTGGATCATCATCAAAGTTGGATCATCATCATCACTGCATCGTCATCATCACTATTGCCACTAGCTTGAGCAAATGGTGCTATCTCTCAAATCTACTCGTCATAGAAAGTTCTACAGAGCTAGCCCTTTTTCATGCGGGATGTAGGCATAGCCTCCATGTAGGTCTTCATCTACAGTGCCAACCCTTTTCAATGCGGGATGTAGGCCTAGCCCTGTTCTAGGTCTTCATCATCTCTGTGAGCAAGCCATCAAGTAGGTACATCTCAGGACTTATTATATGTCTCTTGCAAAACTTGCAGGATCTCCCATCACTGATTATATGCCATTGCAAAACATGAAGGAGAATCCCAGGACTGATTACATGCCTTGCAACACCTGTGTACCCTACTATTATCTAATCATCTTTAGATCATCTCATCATCACACAGAGCACAACCTAGATACACATAACACAACACTTACATCCACAGGCATAGGAGGACAAACCTACCACCATGTCGGAAAGGCTCTAAGACTTACATCAACGACCATGGGAGGACCAACCTACCACCATGTCGGAAAGGCTCCAACACTTACATCAACAACCATGGGAGGACCAACCTACCACCATGTTAGAAAGGCTCCAACACTTACATCAATGACCATGGGAGGATCAACCCACCACCATGTCGGAAAGGCTCATGTGTATCTGTGTCTTCCGGACTCATCACTTTCCCTTGAAGGGAACCTCGATCTGAAGAATACCAAGCTTCTCTCTGAAGTACTTAAACTTCACCTTGGCTAACGGATTGGTCAATACATCATCTATTTGCTTGTCTTCCGCAACATATTGGAGCTTCACTGCTCCTCTCTGCACCATATCCCTGATATAATGATACTTGATCTCGATATGCTTCGACTTGCCATGGAACACTGGGTTCTCTGACAACTTTACACAACTCTAGTTGTCGCAATATATACAAGTAGCATCTAACTGGAGATCAAACAAATCCGACAATAGCTTCCTCAACCACACTACCTCACAACTAGCCGAACAAGATATAACATACTCTACTTCAGTTTTACTCAGTGCCATGTAGGACTACTTCTTGCTAAACCAACAGATCACACCTGATCCCATACTGAAGCAACACTCCGAAGTGCTCTTCCTATCAATGGAACTGCCTGCCCAATCTGAATCCACATAACCCTCCAGGTTAATCTTCTGATTCTATTGATACTTGAGCCCATAATCAACTGTACCCTTCAGGTACCTCAGAATATGCTTTGCAACAATTAGGTTAACATGTCTCGGATCCATTAGGAACTGGATCAATGTGTTCACAACAAAGAAAATGTCTGGTATCATATTCGTCAGGTACATTGAGGATCCAATCATTTGACGATACATCATGGCATCAATCGAATCTGATGAAGCATCACTCAATAGCTTCAGGTTTGATGCCATAGGTGTGGCCATGGCATTGCAGTCTATCATCTCGAATCTCTTTAGGATCTCCACTACATACTTCCCTTTTCCAATGGAGATTCCATCCGCATTCTGCCACATCTCCATGCCTAAAAAGTAGTGCATCATACCCAAGTCCTTCATCTCGAACTCGAAAGCAAGCTTCCTCTTCGTGTCATCAATCAACCCATCCTCACCTGTCACAAACATGTCATCTACATACAGTAGGAGTATCACAGGGTTCCCTTCCTAAACCTTGTAGTAAAGGTTGGAATCCGTTTACTCTTCGTAAAGCCCAAACTAGTCAGGAAGCTGTTAATCCTTCTGTACCACGTCCCGGGTGTCTGTTTCAAACTGTACAGGGCCTTCTTCAATTTGCACACATGAGTCTCCCTATCATGTGTCTCAAATCCGAGTGGCTGCTCCACATACACTTCCTCTTCCACTACACCATTCAAGAACGTTGTCTTGACATCCATCTAGTGTATATTCCATTTCATCACTGCAACCAGAGAAAGTACCGATCTGATGGAAGTGTATTTGGATACAGGTGCAAAAGTTTCCTCATAATCTATTCCTTCCTTTTGGGAGAAGCCACGTGCCACAAATATTGCTTTATATTTCTCTATGTTGCCATATGCAGCATGCTTGATCTTGTAGATCCACTTGGAAGTCACAACAGACTTCCCTTATGGTCTCGAGACCGCATCCCACACATCATTCTTCCTGATCGATTGGTACTCTTCGATCATAGCATCCTTCCATTCTATCTTTTCTGTTGCTTCTTCATAGTTGGAAGGTTCTTTATCGATGATGTCACACAGCAAGGCTACATAACTGTAGTATGGCTTAGGTTTCTTCCTTTCTCTGTGTATTCCTTCTGGAGCACCATATCTTTCTGCTCCTAGGATAGCCTCTTGTACCCATGCTAGTTTCCTCTTGTAACAATTTTTTTCATAGGGTGGATCTATAGGTTTTTGAGGGTCTTCCATTTATCGATCTTCTTCTAGAGTTGCTTCATTCATTGTTGTATCTCGGATCCTGGGTGCTTCTGTTTCTTCAAGTTCTTCAATAAGTCTCTTTCTGGATTTGTTGTAAGCTGAGTCTTCATCAAATGTCACGCCCCTGCTGATGTCAATCTTCTTGAATCCTGGGAAATATATTCTGTAAGCCTTTGAGATTTCACTATATCCCACAAATATACCCTTCTTTCCTAAAAGATCTAACTTTGTCCTCTTTTCTTTCGGAATGTGTATGTACACCGGGTGGCCAAATATCATGAGATGGCTGACTTCTGGTTTCTTTCCATAGAATACTTCTTCTAGTGTCTTGTGCTCAAGTACTCTATGTGGAGTACAATTCTGTACATACACAGCTGTCCTAGCAGCTTCTACCCATATATGCATATGACGATCCTGATCATGAACAATTGCCTTTGCTGCTTCAATAATCGTTCTATTCTTCCTTTCTGCAACTACATTTTTTTGTGGATTATATGGAGGGGTGTTCTTAATCCCTGACTCTTTGCAGAATTCCTTGAATTCATCTGACGTGAATTCTACGCCATTGTCTGATCGAAAGGTCTTGATTTTATTCTCTGTGTGGTTCTCGATCAAGGATTTGAATTCCTTGAACTTATTGAATACTTCATCCTTGTTTTTCAAGAAATATATCCACGTCTTCCTAGAAAAATCATCAATGAAAGAAACATAATATACATACCCACTTAATGAACTGGATGACATCAGACCGCATACATCGGAGTAGATAATTTCCAGGATTCCTTTTTCCTTGCTCTCGCTACTTGGAAATGTCTTCTTTGTGTTCTTTCCCTTCGCACATCCATTGCAAATACCTTCATGCTTTTCCTGTATTTCTGGAAGACCTTCAACAACTTTGCTTGCAAGTGGTAGTGCCCTATAGTGCACATGTGCAAGCTTTCTATGCCAAAGTTCACTTGGATCTATTGACTCATGGACCAAAGCTTGTTCTGGTTGGCCCTTTAATTTGTATAAGCCTCCCTCTTGCTCTCCAATCACTACTGCATCATCTATAGTCTTTCCCTTTGGCCACGAAAGGACTTGGCCATCTACAAATGCAACCCTCATTCCTTTTGCATCCAATGCAGATATGGAGAGAAGATTCTTCTTTAACCCTGGTACGAACAAGACATCCTTCATCTTCATAGATTTTCTAGAGTCTAGCTTATAGGAAGCTTCACCACTTTCTTTTATAGGGTACTGGTAGTCATCCCCAAGTTTCACTTTGTGGGGTGACTCATGTTCAGATAGATTCACAAAGGATTTTTTTAAAATCCCGTCATATGCTTGGAAGCCCCACTATATATGAGCCAATCATTGCTTCCATGTGTAACAGTTCCCGTGAGGGCAGAAATCAAAACATACTCTTCATCGCTTTAAGAATATTCACTTTCTTCTTTGACTCTCTTCCTGGGAGGTTCATCATCCTCTGCAGTGTGAGCATGATGTCTTCTTTTGTTGTTGTTCTTCTTGTGGGAGCCATCATTTATTTCTAGGACAATCTCTTGCGAAGTGTACTTTCTCATCACATGTATAGCCTCTGACATTAGATATATCTCTTCTAGATCTTCACGGGTTATTTTTCCGATTCTGGTGTGGATGCTTACCTTTCTTGAGATGATAGTTCTCCCTTTTGATTTTCTTGGTGTGTGCTGTGAGAGCTTGATCTTCATTTCCCATCTTTTCTTCTCGAGCTACTATTCAAGATTTTTCTTGTGAGCATTCCTCCCACAGCCTACTGAAAGTGATTAACTTTCTTCTAGCACAAATCCCTTGAATGAAGGAGTCCCATGACCTAGGAAGACCATTCAAGGTGGTCATCGCAATTTCTCCATTCTCTACTTCTTCCACAACTTCAAGCTGTTATTTGATTTGAGAGACCCTTGTAAAGTATGACTGTATGGTCTCTGCATTCTGGATCTTTACATTCTTCAACTGATTTTGTAAATTCATCTTTCGATTTATATTCTTCCCTTCAAATAGCTTGGTTAAGGAATCAAACATCTCTTTAGGTGTCTTTAAGGAAGACATGTGGTATAAGGTGATCCTTGATAGAATCAACAATAATCCTCTTGGCCTTGACCAAGCTCTTCTTGAATAAGGATTTAGCCTCATCTCCCTCTGGAATTGGAGCCTCTCCACTTATGTAGGTGTCCAATTCATTTTCTTCAAGAACAAGTGAAATCCTATACTTCCATGCTCGGAAATTATCAGCTCCTTCAAGCTTTTCATCAAGCTTGGTGTGATGAGACATATTTAATGAGAACCTCAAATGGGAATACAAAGGATTTATATCTTACCAATTTGAGATGCCCGAACTGGATCTGGAGCTGATATTTTGGCAGTGCTAATTTTCATGTCCGGGGTCAAATTAGGGTTTGACTTTCTCGAAGTTTTACCCAACCAAATTTTTTGATCTTGGTCTCTAAATTTCTATTTGGAGGAGGAGAGCAATCCAATGCTGGTCTCACTCAAAAATTCCACTTATGTGAAAAGCCCTAATTTCCTGTAGCAGTGATAGGACAAAAACTGAAAATGCCCGGAATCAAATTCTGCTTTGACAGGAAGATGCGTCCTTCAAAGGAGAGTTAGCCTATCCTCTTTTTGCTGATGATATGTGGAGATAAACCCAAAAAGTAAGAAGCCCTAGATTTTACAGCTGCATAGTGTATTCTGCTCAGGTTAGCTCTGATACCATGTTAGATTTTTATCGTTTAATCAATATGATCTAGGATCTTATCTGAGAGAGCAACATGCACAACAATAATCACAAGAGATAAGAGACATATTTTTCCTCGGGGAAACCATAAAGGAGAAAACCCTGCAACTTCCTCAGAGATAGAATGAACACCAATAGAAAAAGTAAAACCCAAAAGTACAAAGGTGATCTCCAACAGTTGTTCTCTCTCTTACTTTTGCGAGTTACTCCTCTCTCACTCATGCACTATTCTTGAGTGAGCATGTCTCAAATAGAGAGTCTCACTCTCTATTTATACTTAATTTCCACTTGACAATTACCTTATAGGGATGAATTCTCTAGGAGAGTCTAATAACCCTAATATAACTCAACTATGGGGTCTAATGCCCCGACTTACAACAGAGGGTTAACCTCAATGACTTTACATGACCTAATTATATTAATGACTCTCCCGATTGGCGGAAGAAACGTCTCCATCAAGGTACAATGAAATACAATAAGAAATATACAAGTGAATACATTCTGAAGTTACAAATACATCAACATGAGCTACTCACCACTGCATCCTTCTTCCATCTACCGTCACTCCCTCTTTCGAGAGAGGTCCTTTCAGACTACACCAAGCTTGTTTTGAAAGTATTCAAACTTTACACGAGCCAGAGGCTTAGTCAATACATCTACCACTTGTTCCTTTGTAGGAACATACTTGAGCTTTACAGCTCCTTTCCGCCACTTATTCTTTAACATTCTCTTTATGTACATCCGCAACTGCATCGTACATTTACAAATTGCATCATTCTTCTTTTGTGCATATGTAATTGCATCATTCTTCTCTTGTACATCCGCAATGGTATTGTACATTCACAACTTGCATCATTCTTCTTTTGTGGGTGATTGCATACAATCCTTCCTACAAGTCAAATACAATTGTATGACTAGAAACATTTCATAACATATTCATAATGGCATAAAGATGTATGTCATATAATCATGCAACTATTTCTGTTAATGCAACAATCATCTATATATAGTAACTTTCTATATGTCTTCCATCTTTCCAAGGAATTATTTCAAAAATAGCAATGGAACGCTGTACAACAACATAAGACACTTACCAATCACCTGCATATTAGCAGTATACTACAAATATTCTAATATGCATTGTTAGCACTGGAATTGAACCAAAGGTTGCGGAAGGCTCGTTCCCAGGTAACAGTAGAACCACTTTCGAAGGATCTCTCACTAAATATTAACAATGCCAGATATGTACAAATTAAAATATGAATTGTTTGTAAGATTGGTTGAAATAGGACATAGGACCATTGGGCAATGGAGTCAAGATGTGTAATAGAAATAAACAGAACTTATGCAAGGGATTTTAACACAGGGGCAAGATATCCATTCAGCCACAGTCAAGTTATAATTGTCTGGTGGAAAAGAGGAACATGAACAGACCATCAACACAGAGCATTTGAGAATGAATTTTGTATTAACTTTAGAAGAAATCTTTAGTGGATATCTGAAACAATAGACGGAGCATAGCATGTATGAATTCCAAACTATTATACGTTTATTTCAGACATGAAAGAAAACATAATGGGAGAGATCAACTGGAAAAAACATTCACATGAGAAAGGAAACAACAGACTGTAACACAAACAACACATGAATCCTTGTATAAAACGTCGACTTCGGCTTTGCAACTTTATTTAAATTCTTGAAAGCACACACTGCAAAATTACATCGGTTCCAACCCCCCCTTTTCTCCCTCTAATCGAGAGTGTATTTAGACTATTTCAGCACTGAGACTATTCTCCAAAACAAAACCTAAAAACTATTTCCAGTCACAATCAGACACTAACAGTTTAGAGAATGGAACTATCGCCACAATTTACAAATATGAACAAACATTATGGGGATGCCGCACATGGTAATTCAGAATGACAGCACAGAGTTTTATTCGTTCAGGTAATTTGACATAAAAATGATCTTTACATCGTTTGCTGGTGATCTGTTGCTGACTCGGACTGCTCCTTGACGTGATTTTCTACCTCCTTTGACCAGCCTGCTTTCTTCAGACCATGGTGCTCAAAGGATGACAAGAAAACCCCCACTCCGGTGCTCAACCTTTTTCGCAGCCCCTCCTTCGTCTGGTAAAACTGTTATAGGGAGGAACTGAAAAAAGGGTGGCCATGCATTTGATGATGATAAGAGGTTTATCATTCTTGTACTGCTCTCTCTCTTCTACAAGGAGGGTTTTCTCGCAGGCCACGTAGCTGGGTGCGTTCTTGACCTCCTCCTCACCCACGACAAAGTTGTTAAGTGGAGATTAGAGGGGTGGCGCGAGCAGCTTTAAACCACGGCATGCTTCTTATCCGTCGATCGAGATCGACCTCTCCATGCAACCGTTGATCGGAGCGGACCCTACCACTTTCGTGAATTGAGAACTTGACCTCATCCATGCTAGTTCAGATTGAAAAATGAACCTCGACCGTAGATCTATTTCCTTCTTTTTCGTGACCATCGATATTTGCAGCCGGTACCACTTTTCGCGATTTGGAATAACGACTTTATCCACACAAGTTTGGATCGCGAAATCAGCTAGGGCTGTAGATATGCTGCTGCTCTCATCTCCGCCACCAGATATTTATGCCTTTGAATCTATTTCACGATTTGGGAAATTTCCTTCTACAGAGCATGTTTTCCCAGTGAAACTGTCTCAGGCTGTCGATCGGGCTTAGTCTTGATCTCGGCCTTTCATTGTTTTCCTGTTTTAATAGACTTTGTGAAGGCCAAACTTGACCATTCCGTCACGTCTTTCTGCCAAAACCACACTCTATCGTCGATCTTCTTCATTGTGATCCCGGATCGTTGGTCTATGACGCCTTTCTCTATAATTTTCGGTGCTGCAATGCCTTGACCTTCGGAAGGATCTACCACCGTAGATCAAGACCTCTTCTTCATCCAATGGTCCCAGCTGATGGAAACTTCCCATCAGATAGCTTGAAGGGTGTACGTATAATTCTCCCTTGAATAGGACCCTTCTGAATTCTTCCCGGCCCATAACATGACTGTTGCAAACAGAGTGCTAACAGCTGGCTCCACGAGGGATGATATCCTCCCAGCAAGGTAGCAAAGAACCCCTGTAGACCAAGTGCCAAATCCATTGGTTCGCCCCCAATATTTCCTTTGAAACCTTCAATCTGCTCTGAGCTACTACTTTAGAAAATTTATGTCACTCTGCAAACTATGCTCTTAGCCATACTCTGAAATTGAGAATAGTTGTGACTATAAACCTGTACTTACAACTGAAAATGAAAACAAACTAAACAATAATGAAGGAAATGATTGATGATTGCAGAACTTATTTGTTCCTACCTACTCTACCTAATTTAGTGTACAAACCCAATTAAGTGAAATCGGACTTCCAATGAATCCAATCAAGCAACTTTCTTAACAGTTTTGTTTCATGTTCGTGCTTGATGAACATGAATGAAATGCATAACGGAAGAAAGATATGACAAATAAACTGATCTTTACTGCAGAGATGTGACCAGTCATTACCTTTACCCAACCTCTCCATGTATTTTACTATGGGGTCATAGAAAGCACGAGAATATCCAACATATTCTGTCATCTGTTCATGGGAAATATGTCCAAAAATTCCTTCCTCTGGTGAGCTGTCAGGATGATATTTGAAAGATCTTACAAAAGGGCCCAAAAAATCATTCTCCATTGAAACATCCACCCCTTCACTCAAAATTTCTGAAATTAGAGCTTTACCTTCTTCATGTGCCTCAGCATGGATGTCTTCTTTTTCTTTAACAAAACTGAGTAAGCATATTCCTCTTTTATGGGGTGATATTCCTAAAGGAAGAAAATTAAAAAATATATTTATTTGAGGGTCGCTGCCTCTTTCTTTGTGATTCAATTCCTCATCGCAAACTCTTGACGTATCAATAAACGGAGAGGGACTGCATGACTATTGCTTTTTATCTTCTTCTTTCCCACATAAGTTCATGGAATGCACCATATCCTGTAACTTTTGTTTCTTCTCAAAGGCTTTAAGCCCGTGCCGTATTAATTCAAAAGAGGAATAACACAAGGTTAGGCTATCACCTTCAACACATTTACCATCATTTCCTGTCTCAACCTTTTGACTTTGGATTGCAGATTGATTTTCTCCATTAGCAAACCTTGGTTCTATAACTAGATCTTTAGGTATAGTCTCCGGGTACTCCTCCTCATACTTATCGTACACAGGTACATCGAAATCCCCTCTGAAATCTTCATTAACAGACCCAGTGCTGAGCAGATTGCAACCTTCAGAAAACAAGCCTGCAGAACCATCTGCTTCTACATCAGTTTGATCATCTTTCTGTCTAACAAGGGAAAGATTTAGCTAAACAGAGACTCTCCCTTTCCGCTTGTAGGGCCCAACCAATTTTAATGTATCTTTTATTTTACCACCATTGTCTTGACCTGACAATTTTTTGGACATCTTAAGGTTTTCCTCAACCTCCAAACAATCAGTAAACATATGCTGCAGAGTGGTTGATTTTCTTTCCAAAAGAAGTAATGCTAGTTCAGGAGGAAAGGTGGCTTCATAATAGATCTTAGTAGCCTTCTCAAGAGGTTAGACTTCCTTGGGCATGTTATAATAAAAGCTTGCAAATATTTTGTTAAAACTAGATATGGCCTCACCCTCATGCATTTTCAGGTAATAAAATTCTGAAAGTATTTGATCTAGTGGCCTTCTCCTACCCCAGAACTTCAAAAAGGTGCAAGAAAACTCTTCCCAAGTATTGAGGGACCGAGGCTGCAATTGTTTGAACCATTCTTTAGCACCTCCTTGCAAAGATTGGGCAAAAGTCCTCATGCAAACATCATCATGTTCTATCTCAAAAAGGTCAGAGAAATGTTCAAAGGATTGTAAATGTTTTTTAGCAGTAAAGTATTTGGATTCCCCATCAAATTTGGGGAGGTACTTGTAATGTTTCGTAGGAAAATCATGAAGGATAGGAGGCAATTGTAATGGTTTGTACCGGCTTGGAATACTGGGAGAGACCAGGTTAGGTGCAATAGATACGCTATTCACCGATGTTTCATGAGGTTCACAGAAGTGACCTTTAATGTCATGAGCTTCGGAAGAAAATATCGGTCAAAATCAAATGTACAAGACAATGCAATGCTTTTGGTTCGTAAAGAATGATAAACATGATTATATTCATAGCTCTGTTTTGAACGAATTGAACCATAGAAGGCTGTTTTGATAAATTTAGGAAATGATAGGAACAAACTTACAAGACAAGATAATCCATCTTGGAAGAAACGTAAACTCGAGTATCTTAACCTTTCACCATGTTCAGACCTTACAAGGGGTCCATTTTCCCCGGCTGAGCTTGCCAGTTTTTCTGACAATTTGATTTCTGGGTCATAGCACCAGCGGAGTCGCTGAAGTCTGAATCCTTTAAGAGTGGAGTCACCAGGTGAAAATCGCACAACCTTCTTGATGTCTGATTGTTGTTCACCATCAACAACCAAATCTAAAACTATGTCGTTCTTCCCAGGGATGATCTTCAATTTCGTCCCCGGCAACGGCGCTGTAACTGCATCATTCTTCTCTTGTACATCCACAATGGTATCGTACATTCACAACTTGCATCATTCTTCTTTTGTGGGTGATTGCATACAATCCTTCCTACAAGTCAAATACAATTGTATGATTAGAAACATTTCGTAACATATTCATAATGGCATAAAGATTATGTCATATAATCATGCAACTATTTCTGCTAATGCAACAATCATCTATATACAATAACTTTATATATGTCTTCCATCTTTCCAAGGCATTATTTCATAAGTAGCAATGGAACATTGTACAACAACATAAGACACTTACCCATCACCTGCATATTAGTAGTATACTACAAATATTCTAATATGCATGACACATTTCCTGAATCTAGAAACATATCTATGTACACATCTTGAACAACTAGATATATAGGAAATGAAAATTCAAATACTTATATTTGCTTGTTTGGTAGACTCCATCTCGATATTTGTCTTCTTGAACTACTGGAGTCTTTGCAAAATGTGTTCACTTTCATCGTCTGATTCTGAGGACCTGTTCCTATCTTGCTCATGATCATAAATACTGAGCAAGTATTCTTACACTACATATCACATAGGATTGTGTCTGTGTGTCCTACCAATGCACCCCTTCTTATCTAATGATAAAATGGATAAGAGTATAATCTTCATCTTCATCGGTATAATTCTTTTGAATCATATTCCTCATTACTTGAGGAATCTTTACTTTCTTTATTCTCATCTGGAATATACTCATCCTTGGTTGTATCGAGAGAAACACTCTGCTTTCTGCAATATGTTGGAGTACGTAGTACTACGAACTCAATCAAAGTCATCATATCTTTGCAGTACCCTTTAGGTACCACACCATTTTCTCTGCATATATTACTTGGATAAGTAAAATGTCTTCTGGATTTCATCATACCTCTAATATCAAGAATCATGTCAAGGTTCTCAAATTTTGAGATCAGCCATAGTCACTCCCTTTGAGGTGGAGCACCATCCTACCTCTGCATCTGTATTAGGACATTGGGGTGACAGGTAACCTCCATACATCTTTACCTGTGGTGTAAGAATACTTGCTCAGTATTTCTGATCATGAGCAAGATAGGAACATGTCCTCATAATCAAACGATGAAGTGGAACACATTTGGCAAAGACTCCAGTAATTCAAGAAGACAGAGATCAAGATGGAGTCTACCAAACAAGAAAAGACAAGTATTTGAATTTTCATTTCCTATATATCTAGTTGTTCAATATGTGTACATAGATATGTTTCTAGATTCATGAAATGTATCATGCATATTATAATATTTGTAGTATACTACTAATATGCAGGTGATGGGTAATTGTCTTATGTTGTTGTACAACATTCCATTGCTACTTATGAAATAATGTCTTGGAAATATGGAAGACATATAGACAGTTATTGTATATAGATGATTGTTGCATTAGCAGAAATAGTTGCATGATTATATGACATACATATTTATGCCATTATGAATATGTTACGAAATGTTTCTAATCATACAATTGTATTTGACTTGTAGGAAGGATTGTATGCAATCACCCACAAAAGAAGAATGATGCAGGTTGTGAATGTACGATACCGTTGCAGACATATAAGAGAATAATGATGCAGTTATAGATGCACAAATATATTTGTGTTCAATATGTGTACAAGATGTGGTACCTAAAGGGTACTGCAAGGTAGATTCCATCTTGATCTCTGTCTTCTTGAATTACTGGAGTCTATGCCAAATGTGTTCAACTTCATCGTCTGATTCTGAGGACCTGTTCCTATCTTGCTCATGATCATAAATACTGAGCAAGTATTCTTACACCACATATCACATAGGACTGTGTCTGTGTGTCCTACCAATGCACCCCTTCTTATCTAATGATGAAATGGATAAGAGCATAATCTTCATCTTCATCGATATAATTATTCTGAATCATATTCCTCATTACTTGAGGAATCTTTACTTTCATTATTCTCATCTGCAATATATTCATCCTTGGTTGTATCGAGAGAAACACTCTACTTTCTGCAATATGTTGGAGTACGTAGTACTACCAACTCAATCAAAGTCATCATATATTTGCAGTACCCTTTAGGTACCACACCATTTGCTTTGCATATATTACTTGGATAAGTAAAATGTCTTCTGGATTTCATCATACCTCTAATATTAAGAATCATGTCAAGATTCTCAAACTTTGAGATCAACCGTAGTCACTTCCTCTGAGGTGGAGCACCATCCTCCCTCTACATCTGTATTAGGACATTGGGGTGACAGGTAACCTCCTCTGATGTTAGTATTCTTTGTATCCATCTATGCCACTTGTCGAGGTCACTAGATATCAGGATCCTTCATCTCGAACTTTGTTGCAATTTTTCACTTGTCCTTTATAGGATTCTATCTTCAACCTTGTAATAAAGGTTGGGATCTCCATCACTCTAGTTGATCCTCAAGTTTCTCATGTGACTGTATGTGCTATCCCATGGGTGCCTATTGAGTTTGTACAAATCCTTTTTGTGCATAGGTGGTTCTTTGTAGAGAGTCTCAAACCATATCAGTTGTTTGATTTATTTTTCTACTTAGATTACACAAATTGTCTAGTGTAATATCTACTACTTAAGAGGCGTGTATAGTAAATAGAGCAGTGTCTTGCCATAATCGACTCTCTTTGATGATAGAAACCACAAACCTTACTTCATATCTTTTTATACTTCGATCGGTGGTATACTCAATCTTGTAGATCTACTTCATAAAACTTCCCTTCATGTCTTGAGCTCATATCCAAACATCAATTTGTATGATCAACTAGTACTTATAGAACATATCATCCTTCCATTCTTCCTTCTTGGGACATTCTTTCGTAAGGTGTTAGTTTTCATCACAACTGAACTATTGAGTGCTGAGATGTCCTTCTATTCTTGGTGGGAATGTTCTTCCTTCTTGTTCTTTCTCTTCTTGGCCTGAGTTGTTAGGGATTGATTGCCATCTCTTCTTCAAGCAATTGTGCATTTCTCTATATGTGATATTCCTACTAGAACAACTCTTTTGACTGAATTTGAAAGACCATTCAGAGTTGTAATTTATGCTTCTGCTTCTTTGACATTGTCTTCAACGACTTCTAATTGCTCCTCGAGATGAGATCTTCTTGTGAAGTAATCATTGAATGTTTTCTGACATTGCACCTTCACATTCTTGAGTTGAGTTCTCAAGGTCATCTTCATACATGCTGTTCATTGCATTAAACATATTCTTGGGAATATTCAAGGATGGTACATGTGAGATCCAATGGAGACAGAAATACTCATGTTTGTTTTGACTAGGTCCTTCTTTTTGTTGATGTAATTGTAACTTCAGAATGTATTCACTTGTATTTCTTATGTATTGTAACCCGATGTTTATTCCGGGATGTATTTGTAATGTACTTGAGTCATGTCATGCCTCGAGGTTCCGATTAGGAGTTTCTATAATGTAAAAAAGTCATGTCAAGTCAAGGTGTGTAACCCGCCTATTGTCTAAGGGTTAAAGTCCCCGCAGTTCCAGGGCACTAGGGTTATTAGACTCACCTATTGAATTTGGCCCTAGTTAGGTTTAGTCAAGTCAGGAATTAGTATAAATAGAGAGCTATCCTCTCTATTTATCACACACTCACTCACACTCAGTTGTAGTGCATAGCTGAGGAAGAGAAAGACACTGGGACAAGGAAGAAAGAGGTTACTGCTGTCGGGAGATCATCTTACTATTTTTGGGTTTCAATTTTGGTATTGATTCTATCTCTAAGGAAGTTGTGGGGTTTTCTCCATTTATGGTTTCCCCGAGGAAAAACACTGTGTTCATTGTCTCTTGTGTTTGATTGCTGTGCTTGTTGTTCTCTCAGTTAAATATCCTAATGATATGCTAGCTTAATGTTAAAAATATAACATGGTATCAGAGCTGACCTGAGAAGAATACACTGTGCAGCTGCGGGAACTAGGGCTTCCTACTTTGTGGATCTCTCTCCACATATTTTCAGCAAAAGAAGGGTGGAATAACTCTCCTCCCTAGGGCGCATCTTTTTGTCGAAATTGAATCCAATTATGAGATTTTTCAGTTTTGGACTTGACACTACTACCGAAAATTAGGGCTTTTCATAGAAGTGGATTCAATCTCCTCCTCAAAATCGAAGTTAGGGATCAAAATCAAAGCATTTGGTTGGACAGAACTCCAGAAAAGCAAAACCCTAATTTGCTCCTGAACCAACACTACAGGATTTCAGCTCCAAATCCAGATCTGATATCTTGACCTAGTAAGATCTAAATCTTTTGTATTTCCATTTGAGGTTCTCAGTTAAGATGTCTCATCATACCAAGCTTGATGAAAAGCTTGAGGGAGCTGATAACTTTCGATCCTGGAAGTATAGGATCTCCTTGGTCCTGGAAGAAAATGAGTTGGACTCCTATATCAGTGAGGAGGTTCCAGTTCCAGAGGGAGATGAAGCTAAGGCCTTACATAAGAAGAAGTTGGTTATGGCAAAGAGAATCATTGCTGATTCTATCAAGGATCACCTCATAGCATATGTGTCCTCCCTCAAGACACCTAAAGCTATGTTTGATGCCCTAACCAAACTGTTTGAAGGGAAGAAAATCAATCGGAAGATGACTCTAAGGAACCAGTTGAAGAATGTAAAGATCTAGAATGAGGATACCATCCAGTCATACTTCACTAGGGTCTCCCAGATCAAAGATAAACTAGAAGCAATAGATGAAGAAGTGGAGAATGCAGAAATTGTGATGACAACCTTGAATGGCCTCCTTAGGTCATGGGATTCTTTCATCCAAGGAATCTGTGCTAGGAAGAATTTAGTCAAGTTCAGTAGACTGTGGGAAGAATGTTCACAAGAAGAAGCTTGAATAACAGCTCGACAAGAAAATATGGGAAGTGAAGATCAAGCTCTCATAGTACACTCCAAGAAAGGAAGAAGGGAAAAGCATCATCACCAAGGTAAGCATTCTCATCAGAAAGGTTCATCTAAACTCAGATGTTATACATGCGATGAAATAGGACACTTTGCTAGAAACTGTCCCATGAATAAGAATGGATCCAAGAAGAAGAGGAACTCCAAAAGAAGACATCATGCTCACACTGCTGAGGATGATGATCCTCCCAGAAAGAGAGTAAAACAAGAAAATGAAGACTCTTCAAGTGAAGATGAATATGTTCTGATCTCCGCTCTCACGGCAACTGTTACTCATGGAAGCAAATATTAGCTTATTGACAGTGGGGCTTCCAAACACATGACAGGTTTCAAGGAATATTTTGAGAAACTATCCGAACATAATTCACCCCATAAGGTGAAACTTGGGGATGACTACCAATATCCCATAAAAGGTAGTGGTCAATCCTCCTACAAGCTAGACTCTGGAAAGTCTATCAAAATGAAGGATGTCTCGTTTGTACCAGTACTAAAGAAGAATCTTCTATCCATATTAGCACTGGATGCAAAAGGCATGAGGGTTGCATTTGTAGATGGACAAGTCCTCATGTGGCCAAGAGGAAAGACTATTGACGATGCAGTAGTAATTGGAGAACAAGAAGGAGGATTATACAAATTGAAGGGCCATCCAGAACAAGCTTTGGTCCATGACACAGTAGATCCAAATGAACTTTGGCATAGAAGGATTGCACATGTGCACTACAGAGCACTACCACTTGCAAGCAAAGTTGTTGAAGGTCTTCCAGAAATTCAAACAAAACATGAAGGAGTCTGCAAAGGATGTGCGAAAGGAAAGAACACAAAGAAGACATTTCCAAGTAGCGAAAGAAAAGCAAAAGGAATCTTGGAAATCATCCACTCCGATGTATGCAGACCAATGTCATCAAGTTCTCTAAGAGGGTATGTATACTATGTTTCTTTCATTGATGACTTTTCTATGAAAACATGGATTTACTTCATGAAGAACAAAGATGAAGTTTTCAGCAAGTTCAAGGAATTCAAATCCTTGATCGAGAACCACACAAAAAACAAGATCAAGACCTTTCGATCAGATAATGGCGGAGAATTCACATCAAATGAATTCAAAGACTTATGCAAAGAATCAAGGATTAAGAGGGAGTTATCCACTTCATATAATCCACAACAGAATGGGGTTGTAGAATGGAAGAATAGAACTATCATGGAAGCTGCAAGAGCAATGCTTCATGATCAAGATCTTCCCATGCATCTATGGGCAGAGGTTGCCAGAACAACGGTGTATGTACATAACCGTACTCCACACAGAGTACTCAAGAACAAGACTCCTGAAGAAGTATTCTCCGACAAGAAACCAGAAGTCAACCATCTCAGAATATTCGGTTGTCCTGTGTACATACACATTCCGAAAGAAAAGAGGACAAAGTTAGATCCTTCAGGAAAGAAGGGTATATTTGTGGGATACTCTGAAAGCTCGAAGGCTTACAGAATATACTTCCCAGGATTCAAGAAGATCGACATCAGCAGGGATGTAACATTTGACGAAGACACAGCTTACAACAAAGCCAGAAAGAGACCTACTGAAGAACTTGAAGAAGCAGAAGCACCCAAAATTCATGATACAACCATGAATGAAGAAACTCAAGAAGGAGATTGAGAATTTGAAGAACCACAAAGACCTGTAGATCCACCTCAAGAGAAGAATCCTCATAAGAGGAAACTTGCTTGGGTACGAGAAGTTATCCAAGGTGCATAAAGATATGGGGCTCCAGAAGAGAATCACAGAGAAAGAAAGAGAACCAGATCTTTCTCCAGATATGTAGCTTTACTATGTGACTTTATCAATGAAGAACCTTCCAATTATGAAGACGCGGTAGAACAGAAATAATGGAAGGATGCTATGATCGAAGAGTATCAATCGATCATGAAGAACTGAAAAGAGAACCAGATATTTCTCCAGATATGTAGCTTTACTATGTGACTTTATCAATGAAGAACCTTCCAATTATGAAGAAGCGGCAGAACGGAAAGAATGGAAGGATGCTATGATCGAAGAGTATTAATTGATCATGAAGAATGATGTTTGGGATGTTGTCCCAAGACCAGAAGGGAAGTCGGTTGTTACTTCCAAATGGATCTACAAGATCAAGCATGCTACAGATGGTAGCATAGAGAAATATAAGGAAAGATTCGTGGCTTGAGGTTTCTCACAGAAAGAAGGAATAGATTATGAAGAAATCTTTGCTCCTGTAGCTAGATACACTTCCATCAGATGAGTACTTGCTCTGGCTGCAGTGATGAAATGGAAGATACATCAAATGGATGTTAAGACTTCTTTCTTGAATGGTGTAGTGGAAAATGAAGTGTATGTAGAGCAACCACTCGGTTTTGAGACACATGACAGGGAATCTCATGTGTGTATATTGAAGAAAGCCCTGTATGGTTTGAAACAGGCACCCAGGACATGGTACGATAGAATTGATATCTTTCTATCCAGTTTGGGATTTACCAAAAGTAAAGAAGATTCCAACATTTACTACGAGGTTGAAGATGGCAACCCAGTGATGCTCCTACTGTATGTAGACGATCTGTTTGTAACATGTATGGATGGGTTTATTTCTGATACGAAGAGAAAGCTTGCTGCCAAATTCAAAATGAAGGACTTAGGTGTGATGCATTATTTTCTAGGCATGGAGGTGTGGTAGAATGTGGATGGAATCTCCCTCAGACAAGGGAAGTATGCAGTAGAGATCCTGAAGAGGTTTGGGATGATGGACTGCAAGGCCATGAACACACATATGGAGTCAAACCTGAAGTTGTTGAGTGATGCTTCATTAGAAGCAGTTGATGCTACGATGTATCGTCAAATGATTGGGTTTTTGATGTACCCGACGAAGACGAGACCAGATATTTGCTTTTCTGTGAACACCTTGAGCCAGTTCCTAATAGATCCGAGACATGTTCACTTGATTGCTACAAATCATATTCTGAGGTACCTGAGGGGTACAATTGATTATGGCCTCAAGTATGAGGCGAATTAGAAGATTAACCTGGAGGGTTATGTTGATTCATATTGGGCAGGTAGTGCCATCGATAGGAAGAGAAATTCAGGGTGTTGCTTCAGTATGGGATCAGGTGTGATATCTTGGTTTAGTAGGAATCAATCCTGTGTGGCACTGAGTATAGCTGAAGTAGAGTATGTCGCAGCTTATTCAGCTAGTTGTGAGGCAGTATGGCTGAGGAAGCTACTGTCTGATTTATTTGATCTCCAGATGGATGCTACTTGTATACATTGTAACAACCAGAGCTGCGTGAAGTTGTCAGAGAATCCAATGTTCCATGACAAGTCGAAGCATATCGAGATCAAGTATCACTATATCACGAATATGGTGCAGAGGGGAGCAGTGAAGCTCCAGTATATTGCGATTGAGGAACAAATAGCTGATGTGTTGACAAAGCAATTGGCTAGGGTGAAGTTCGAGTACTTCAGGGAGAAGCTTGGTGTTCTCCAGATCAAGGTTTCCTCTAAGGGGAAATGATGAGACCCAAAGCCATTCTGACATGGTGAGAGGATTGGTTCCTTCCATGGTCAGATGTAAGGGATGAGCCATTCTGTCATGGTGAGAGGATTGGTTCCTTCCATGTAAGATATGAGTGTTGTGCCATTCTGATGTGACTGTAGGATTGGTTCCTACATGATCAGAAGTAAGCGCTGAATGCCATTCTTGGAATGGAGGCACCTGGTCAGTTACCAGGTAGCTCAGTCTGGGACTGGGGGCCATTCTGATATGACTGTAGGATTGGTTCCTACATAATCAGATGTGAGTGCAAGCCCTTCTGACATGCATGCTGGATTGGTTCCTCGCATGTGCAGATGTAAGTGCAGAGCCCTTTCGAACATGTATGTTTGATTGGTTCCTCGCATGTGTCGAATGTAAGTGCAGAGCCCTTTCAAAAATGTATGTTGGATTGGTTCCTCGCATGTGTCGAATGTAAGTGGAAATCTTTTTCAAACATGTATGTTGGATTGGTTCCTCACATGTGTCGAATGTAAGTGCAGAGCCTTTCTGACATGAATGATGGATTGGTTCCTCTCATGGTTAGATGTCAGTGTTGGGCCTTTCTGACAGGGTTGTGGGATTGGTTCCCACATGGTCAGATGTGAGTGCTGGGCGTGCCTTTCTGATATGATTATAGGATTGGTTCCTACATGATCAAATATAAGTGCTGGGTGGGCTAGTCTGACTTAGGGTTAGATATAAGCACTGAAGAAGACCTACATGAAGGTTAGGCCTACAACCAGCATGAAAAAGGGCTGGTTCTGTAGAACTTCCTGTGACGAGAAGAATCATTAGATAACACCCATGAAGATCCAGTGATGATGACCCAGCAGAGATGATCCAGATAGAGGGATGATCCAGATCCAAAGATGATGCTCCAGAGATGATCCAGATCGAGGGATGATCCAGATCTAGTGATGATGATCCAGATCGAGTGATGATCCAGATCCAGATGAAGATGACTTGTAGATGAAGATGACTTGAAGATAGAGATGACTTGAAGGTGAAGATGAATAGAACTCGATGATGATCTAGATGATACAGAGAAGAAGACTTGTGCTGATAAATTGTGTCGAGAGAACACCTTCCTAGTTAAGAGGGAGTGTTGATGTAATTGTAACTTCGGAATGTATTCACTTGTATTTCTTATGTATTGTAACCCGATGTTTATTCCAGGATGTATTTGTAATGTACTTGAGTCATGTCATACCCCGAGGTTCCTATCAGGAGTTTCTATAATGTAAACAAGTCATGTCAAGTCAAGGTGTGTAACCCTCCTATTGTCTAACGGTTAAAGTCCCCGTAGTTCTGGGGAACTAGGGTTATTAGACTCACCTAGTGAATTCGGCCCTAGTTGGGTTTAGTCAAGTCAGGAATTAGTATAAATAGAGAGTTAGCCTCTCTATTTATCACACACTCACTCACACTCAGTTGTAGTGCATAGCTGAGGAAGAGAAAGACACTGGGACATGGAAGAAAGAGGTTACTACTATCGGGATACCATCTTACTGTTTTTGGGTTTCACTTTTGGTGCTGATTCTATCTCTGAGGAAGTTGCGGGGTTTTCTCCATTTATGGTTTCCCTAAGGAAAAAAACTGTGTTCATTGTCTCTTGTGTTTGATTGCTGTGCTTGTTTTTCTCTCAGTTAAAGATCCTAATGATATGCTAGCTTAATGTTAAAAATATAACACTTTTGCTTTGCTTTGACTTCATATCTGTCCGGATTTGCAGCTTCTCCTTTGACATAGTTCTTCATGGAATGCTTCTTCAAGTATGATAAGCACTCTATAATTCCATGCTTAGAAGTTCTTGACTCTTTCAATCTTGTATTCAAGCTTGGTACTATTTTCCATTATGATAAAAATGAGAACCTCAAATGGAAATAGAAAGGATGGAACTTACCACTGAAAATGCTTCAACTTGATGGTTGCTTGAAGGATATTTTGAAAGGTTGCTTCTGGTGGGCCTAGGGTTTGATAGAGAAACCCTAAATTTTCAACTTATGTATCTTTCGGATCTGATTGGATAGAAATATGTGCCTCCTTAAGGCAAGCTGAGCAACATACTTATTCTCCCAAAACTATGGACAAAACTGCAAAATATTTGATTCCCTAGTTTTCTTCGGCATCAATGTTAGGTTAATAAATGAAAGTCCATAGAATGAAAAACTTATTACATATAGATATGTTCCCTCCTAGGGCGAATTTGATGGTCCTCCTTCAACTGATTGGTGGAGGGAAGTGCCCGAAACAGGAAGCCCTAGTTTTTCTCTGGTTTCTTCTACAGAAATGACTGATCTGGTTTATGCTATAGATCCTAATTTTTGGCTCCTCAAGGTATACAAATTTGTTTGGAGGTAGCCTGGTCTATCTTCTTTCTAACCCCATAAGTTAGAGAAGAATTGGATTCACAAGGTGGGACTTATGTGAAGTTTACCAAGCTGACTTATTTCGAGACTTTTCAACATAGTGAACTTGTACAGACTGACACGTGTCACCATTTCACCTCTTGGGTATGAAACTTTTACCACAAAAACTACAGTGTGTTCCCTATCTATAAAATTTTGAGAAATTTCATTTGGAATTTCCTAGCATGAGATATAGTGTTCCCTAGGTCACCTGTTTAAGGCTGAATTCTGGGAGAGGATGGAACTCTGAGTTGGAGGAATCATATCTCCTACATTATAGCGAATATGAGGCTGAAACTTTTGCATAGGGTAGAGGGCGAATTTATCTTCAGTATTTCAAAGTTTCAGCTCCGGATACTTATCCAATCTCACGTTATAGAGAAAGTACCAAAATTACTAGTTTTTGTCTTTTGGGTTTTCAATCATGAAACCCTAATCTTCAGTAGCTGTAGCTAAAGCAGTGTTTCAGCTGCACAAAGACTTCTTTCAAGGTGGCTCTCAATTTTTTTTCCTGCTACCATTACAATGAATTATTTTTTTGGATAATAGAAATATGTACCACAGAATGAAACGTTGTTTCGCAACATGAGGCCCTAGTTTTCCCTCAAAGATCAGTGATTGATGTTGTTGCTATTGCAAATCACTCTAATCAAAGTGTTGAAGGTTGTGTTGCTCAACAAAAAAGGAAACCTTTGTCTTCAATTATAGTTGCAAGGAATGGAAATGTACAAGATATAAGTCTTGACCATAGAATTAATTTCATTTCAAAAAATGTGCCAGTCCCAATATTCTCTTGAAGAACACATTTTATTCCTATTAACATTACAACAAACGTTGTTTTGGAGAATAAAAATATGTACCAAAGAGTGAACAATGTTTTGTAGAACGAAGCCCCAATTTTCCTTCAAAGATCAGTGATTGATGTTGTTGCTATTACAAATAACTCTGATCAAAGTGTTGAATGTTATGTTGTTGAACAACATAGGGAGCCTTTGATAGCAATTATTATTGAAGTGAATGGAAGTGTAGAACCCAATGGGAAACAATTGGAACATGCATCTCTTGAGAACTTGGATGCAATTGGAAGAGATGAAACATTTGACATAAATGTATTTCATGAACAAATGGACATAAATGAAACTACAAAAAAACAAAATTCTACAATTAGGGAAGCTTCAACAGATATGCCTGAAGGGTGTTCAACACATGAAACTACATATGCTAGGAGAAGGTCAAAAGGAAACCGCTTAAGGACTTCCTTATTGATTCTTAAGAAACATCCAGGATGGTATAAATGCAGACTAAATGAGGGGAAGACAAAATTTATATAAATTGGGAGATGGTTTTATGGAAAATCACTTCAAGATGTATAAGAAAATGACATTATTGTTGGAATTGGCTACTTTATGAGAAAAACCTACAAGGAAGAGTCTAAAATTGAAGATGTGCTTGAAAATCTAGATGGAATGCTTGATAAAATTCGATCAATTTTTGTGGCAGAGATCGTAAATATTTTATGCTTAGGAACACGGATTCAATATTTATTGAATCAAGTATGACCCATAAGGATTTGCAATGTCTGAAGTAGATTGAATCTCATGGTGTACTAAAGGGGGTTAATCCAACATCAGTTTGTAGGGAAATGAAAAAGTGGAGCAAATAACTTGAGGATATTGATATGGGTTGGGAGAGAACTGATGGTTTCACATATGGAGTTAGAGTCAAGAAAGTAAAGTCATATGTTTATGTTATGGTTGAATCATATGAAAAGAGGTATGGAAATATAGTCAATGAAGTTTCTTTCAAACTTGGAATTTATTCATGTGTACATTATGATCAAGGAGGGAAGGTATGCAAAATATTATTTGAGTTACTAGAGGAAAATGGCTTGATGTCTCGTATAAGTCTTGGAAAATGGGATGGAAGAATAATACAAACAAGTTTTAGCACATGTTGCAGATCCTAAAATGAGGGGAACTTAATGAAACACTTAAACAAACTTTTAGAAGATGGGGTCCAAATGGAAGATGGAAAGGAAGTGAAAATTAATTTTTTTGCATGTCATGATCTAGTGGCCATATGCAGTTTAGTCTGCAATAATAGTGTTTCTCCAATGGGAAATATTTTTTGTCCTTGGTGCACATGCCATAAAAAATATATACACATGGTTACAAAAGAAATCAAAATTCAAGAAGGAGGGAGTCAAGATGATCTTCTAAGACTGATCCATAGCTCAGAAATTGTCTCGGTTGTCAGTAGAGGGCTCCCAGTCACTGATGTCGAACCTGCAAGATAAATTGGAAGGAGATAAATCAATATACAAAGGCTCTGATACCATGTGGAAATTGAACCCAGTGATAGAACAATTACACTCACAACACTTATCAATTGTACATGCAAAATCACTCACAAAAGAGACTGAATATGGAGCTGAACACTAAACTGTATTAAATCAGTGTACAATAGCCAACCCTGTAACATCATAGGATGCCACAATAAATAATTACATAAGGGATTCGAATGCATGAGTAGACAATTCAAATCTAGTCAAAAGCAGGCTTACTAAAATTAAGCAAATCCCCCATAGGTGCATAAAGTAGTTTCCAAAATAGTCAAGGAGCTCACGAATTGGCAAAAGCACTTGGGCAAGCTAAAAGGTAATGGAAGGACAACTCATACATGCTTTTCATAGGAGAAAAGAGTGGAGGATGTGGAGGACAAAAAACTAGTTAACCTCACCTAGTCAAACTTTCCCAATTGCCTTAAAGCACTGAAAAAGCAGGCAATAAAGCAGAAAAAATAGAAGGGCGCTAGGAAGGCCAGGAATAAAGCAGATTTGATCCCATGAGCTTTCCCAAGTGCTCCATGAGTCAAAATTAGCAAGTTTTACTACTATGGATGTGTAGATGACAACTTGCATATGATGGAACATAGAAACTAGGCAAATAAGACAAAAATGGATTAATTAATGTCTAAGGTAGCTAACTATGGGTTGATTATTCTAACACCCCCCCTTAAGCATGAATTATGAGTAATATATCAGAAAATTATAGGGCCTAGCAACAAGGCTTAGTCACCCTTTACATACTGCATGTCCATTTAACCAAGGAAAGAGGCAAAAACCCAGTGGAAAAATCCTCCCTTAAACATGGACTGTAAAACAAAATTTGGAAATCTTGTCTTCACTCATGCTTCACAGCATGATCAGCAATCCCTAGCAGTGATTTGATATTGCTAAAGGTCTTCTCACAAAATGCTTTGGTGAAGATATCAGCTACTTGTTCTGAAGATGAACATAAAAGTAGGTGAATGGTGCCATCATGCACAAGCTCTCTGATGTAGTGCATACGGATCTCAATGTGTTTGGTTCTCTGCTTCTGAACTGGATCATTGCAGATTCGAATGGTACTCTGATTATCATAGTAGATGGTATTTGAGTACTCTGATTCGAAGCCACACTCTCCAAGTAACCCCTGCAACCATAAACATTGAGTTGCTGCATTAACAACTCCTATGTACTCTGCTTCTGTAGATGAGAGTGCAATGGCACTCTGTTTCTTGCTTGACTAGATGATTGGCCATTCTGCAAGCATGAACACATATCCTGATGTGGACTTTCTGTCTGTGCTATCACCTGCCCAATCACTGTTAGTAAACCCAATCAAATCAAGATCAGATTTTGCTTTATAGAAGATCCCATGTGTCCTTATTCCCTAAACAAAGTTAAGGATCCTTTTCGCTGATTTCCAATGGATTTCATGAGGCTGATCCATGTATCTAGAAGCCACACTTAATGCATAAGAAAGATCAGGTCTAGTATGTGTAAGATACAACAAACATCCAATCAATTTCCTATACAGTGTATTGTTTATCATAGGTGAAGAATCAGCTTCTTCAAGCTTCACTCCTGAAAGGAAATGAGTCTTGCTTGGCTTGCAATCCTTCATTCTGAATTTGTTCAGCAAATCCAAGGCATACTTGGACTGGTGCACCTTGATTCCAGCTTTGGTTTGAGCAATCTTGTCACATCCCCGGTTTCGACCCAGTTTGCATGATGTATATATTGTAATTAATCGTGGTGAGGAGCTCAAGGCAAAAGCCCCACCATCGATTTGGTTGTGTATGTTTCGGCAATGGGGATAATTGCCGATGGAATGTAGTGCTATCCGGCACATTTTAATGTGGCATCATGTAAAACCCGCACATCAATTAATTAAACCACAACCAGCTACGGCAGTGCAACGTTGAATGAAAAGGGCATGATTCCAAAGGATAAGGGGGGGGAGTGTCAAACCTTGGTTATGGGAAAAAAACCCATGTTTTATTACCTTGTTGTTTTGCCACCTTATCTTACCCAACCTCTTTCAACCTCTTTAATGTTCTGTTGGGTGGTTGGGCAGTTATGGCTGCTGGTGGATGGGCAGTTATTGCCTTTGGGAGTGGGGTGGTAGGACTGTCAGTCCTTTGCCCACATCCACACTCCACCCACGTTGCCCATTCTTCTCCCTCACGCACTCTCCCTGGTCGGTTCACTCACTCACCACGATTTTGGGTCTATTGGTTCCTCACGCACAGGTTTTGGACAAATTTGGTCTCACGCAGGCATTTTGTTCCTCTCCACGAGTGGCTGAGTACCCGCTGACTGCAAATTCGCGTCCTCTCCATTGCTGTGCATTCTCACGAAGAGGGATTGCTTCCCGTTTTTGTCTTCTCCACATTTTTGGTTGGCCGTAGTGCCCAATTGGTAGTGAGCCATTTTCCTACTGTGGTCTGTTCATCCTCACGCAGTGGTCTGTTCATCCTCACGCAGAGAAATCGGGTATGTATTTCCCGTGCATTTTGCTGTTGGGTGTAAGTTCTTCCTCACGCATAGGGTGTTTGGGTCGTTTTCCCATGTTGTGAGAGCCGTCCTCACTGACATGTTCTGGGGATGCTGTTTCCCCTGTGTTTTGTTGGCTGTGGTGTTCAATTTCGTTTTGAGCCACTGTGGGTTTCCAATTCGTGGGTTGAGTTTCTGTGTTTTGGGACTGTGCATAGTTGCCATTGTTTTACTTTGAAATTGGCTATTGTTGTTGTTTCCCTGGTCTGGGATGTTGTGGTTGAGTTGTTTTGGCCACGTTAGGGCCAAAACCAACTCTGGGTTGTCCATTGGACTTGCGCTGTGCTCCTCCATGGTTTGGGGCTGTCCCCTGTTGTTTATGACTTCTTCACAGAGCTGTGAAGGGATTGTTTGGTTGCTGGTATGCAGTGGTTGAACCTTGGGCTGTGCTGGCTTGGCTTGTCTGTTGAAAGCCTGTGAAACCCAGATGTGTTGGTTTGGCTATTTTGTGTCCCCTTGGCTATGTGTAAGCCTGCAATTGACCCTTATTCCGGAGGAATCATGCCCAGCTCGGGGGTGGCAGCGTTGCTGAGAGATTGATGAGCAAGCTAGCCTATGGTTGGGTGGAACGTTGCAGCGATGTAGCTGGTTGCGGATGAATTCTTCACCAAAAGATAAGTCTGCTGTTTATTCCATCTCTGCAAACTTGATATTAATGTTAAATGAACTATAATGAACATGGAGATTGCTGGAATGTGTGTGTTTGCTTCCGCTGTGTGATTGAAGATAAATGCATCTGTGTATGCTTAATTCCACCATTGATTTCATTTGATTATGTTCATTGGGCATCTTGCCCGGCTGTGAGGTTGTGTTGGTCGCGTCCTCTTCACCGGTTGAGGGACGGGGACGTGACAAATCTCAAGCCCCAAGAATTGGCTTAAGAGCCCCAAATCTGTCATGGAGAAGGCTTGATTCATTGCACCCTTGAAGGAAGCAATCTCATCCTTTGAGCTTCCTGTAATGAGGATGTAATCAACATATAACACAATGATCATTAATGAACCATTAATTAACTTCAAATAGACATTTGGATCTGATTTGCATTGAACAAAATTCAGTGATAGCAGAAAGCTATCAATCTTGGCATACCAAGCCCTGGGGGCTTGCTTTAGCCCATACAATGACTTCTTTAGCCTGCACACAAGAGATGGGTTAGTAGAAAATCCTTGAGGCTGCTGCATGTATATCTCTTCAGTGAGATCTCCATTCAAGAAGGCACACTTTACATCCATGTGATGTACCTCCCATTGCTTTGAAGCTGCAATGGCTAAGACTAGCCTGATGGAGTCCATCTTTGCCACTGGTGCAAAGGTCTCTTTGTAATCTATGCCATGAACCTATGAGTAGCCCTTGGATACCAATCTGGCCTTGTACTTTAGAGGTGAACCATCAGCAGCAAATTTGGTATTGTACACCCACTTACACTGAACTAGCTTCCTCCCTGGGGGGAGATCAACCAGCTCCCAAGTGTTGCTCTTCTGGAGTGAGCTGAACTCTTCCTTCATGGCTGCTTGCCATCTTGGATCTCCTGCTGCATCTTCATATGTCTGAGGATCCGATTCCACCATCAGATAGCATTTCTCAGCAAACATAGGATCCTTCATGCACAGAGCACTCTCAAATTGAGATCTAGTCCTCCTAGGGTCATTAGGATTCCCAGCTAGCTCTCCTGCTGCATGAATGGTATTGGATGCCCATTTTGGCCTTGTAGGGCTGTTAGGATCTGCAATAAACTCATCACTATCAAACATATCAGAATCAGCATGTTCAACAATCTCTTCACTTACCTTCAGAGGATCTGGTGGTGAAGAGGCTTCTCCAACTTCCACTGCTGCTAGGGGTTCTTCTTGAAACTGAACACACCTTTCAATGAAGGATTTGTTTGTGCTCAAATTTATTAGCTTGTACCCTTTTGAATCTTCAGAGTACCCAACAAATAGACACTCTTGGATTTGGGGCTGCAAAGCCTTCCTCTTTTCTGTTGGAATTCTAGCTCAAGCCTTTGAGCCAAAAATCCTAAAATGGGTCACATCTGGCTTGTGCCCACTCCATGATTCGAAAGGAGTCATACCATCAAGCTGTTTATGAGGCACCTTATTCTGGATATAGGCTGCACAGTACTTTGGTGGCAAATTTTTGGCCTCCATCATGCATGTTACCATCTCCTTCAGTGATCTGTTCTTCCTCTCAGCAACACCATTCTGCTGTGGTGTGTAAGGGATAGAATGCTGCATCTGAATACCTGCATCTGCACAATATTGAATAAACTCAGACTTGACATACTCACCACCATTGTTAGATCCGAGGACCTTGAGTTTCCTCCCAGACTGGTTTTCAACCAAAGCCTTAAAGACTTTGAAGAGGCCAAAAACTTCAGACTTGTGTTTCAGGAAGTAAACCCAGCAATACCTGGAAAAGTCATCTATGAAAGTCAATGCATGTTTGTCCTGACTCATGGACATATGAGGGAATGGGATAGCAACATCACTGTGGATCAACTCGAGGGGTGCATAGGTTCTCTCATGACTAGCTCTCTCAAATTTATGCTCTGGGTGTTTTCCTAGGATACAACTTGGCAGACTCCTTTGGAAAATTTTATCTTGGGTAACCCTATGACCATATCTTTTTCACTAAGATCAGAAAGATACTTGTAATTTAGGTGGCCAAATATTTCATGCCAAAGCTTGCTTGCCTCATTAACATGAATCAGAAGAGCAGAGGGGTTTGAGTAGGGTAGGAAGTGTGAGAACATGTATACCTTCGAAGTATGATTTGTAACTCCTTTTGCAATGACTTTACCACTTGAGATCTCTGTGATATCAACTTCATCAGGGGAGAGTATGACCTCCTTTGGAGACCCAGTGTGGGTCATCTGATATACTGATAAGAGGTTGGAGGCAAGACCAGGAACATACAACACATTGCTGAACTGACCATGATCAAGATCAATCCTCCCTTTGCCCAAACTTTCAGTGAGAGAGTCATCTCCCAGTACTATTGGTGGACCTTTCGACATGTCAAGTGAGGAGAATGCCTCCTTGGTCGAAACCATATGTCTTGAAGCTCCAAAATCAATGATGAAACTAGGTGAGCTTGATGTGCCAGCAACCAATGCATGAACTCTCTCTCTGTTTTTTGAACTTGATCCTCCTTCTCTCTTCTTTGAGCTGTCTGGAAGGGAGATTCCATTCTTCTCCAGGAGTTGGGTTAGCATGTCTATTTGCTTTTTCATGCAGGAGCTCTCAGTGTGATTGCCCTTACTGTAGTATGCGCACTTGCTCATTTCTCCTTTGTTCTTCTTCTTCTGGTAGTTCTTCTTGGAACCTTGAGGCTCCTCCAGAGACTTGTTCTTGTCTCTCTTTTGCTCAGGTGGCTTTTTAGCTTTCTTTTTTCTTTTTGAATCCACCCTCGAATCTCCAGCAACCAGAGCTTGGTCTTTGGATGGTTTGATGGTGCCCATCATCACCAGTTTGTCTTGTTCTTGTGTGAGAGATTCCATGAAATCTGCAAGGCTGGGCATCTTCCAGGTTCGAGCTGTCAACTTTGTGGCATAGAAGGTAGAAACAAACACTGAATAGTTAGGGCCAAGCTTCGAGAGTATGGAAAAGACTAGCTGATCATCCTTCTTTTCGATCCCACATTGTTTTAGCTGCAAAACAAGTGCTTTGAACTTGGAGAAATAGAGTTGTAGGGATTCAAAGCTATTTGGACTCAGGGAGATCAGTTCATTTTCGATTTGATGTCCCCTCATCTCATCTGTCTTTCCAAAAATATCAACAAGCTTCTCCCATACTTCATTCGGTGATGTCAATCCATCAAGATGGAAAAGGAGGTCTCTGGAAATACTCAGACACAAGAGACCATAGGCCTCATCCCTCCTGTTGTGCCATTTTATCTTCTCTGCAGCTGCATTGGGCTCTGCTTCTGTTGCCATAGTCACTCTGTAGAGGCCTTTCGCTCTCAAAAACATCTCCATCTTTTCTTTCCATTCAAATAAGTTGAAGGGAGTCAAGATGATCTTTTGAGACTGATCCATAGCTTAGAAATTGTCCCGGCTGTCAGTAGAAGGCTCCTAGTCATTGATGTTGAACCTGCAAAACAAATTGGAAGGAGAGAAATCGATCTACAAAGGCTCTGATACCACGTGGAAATTGAACCCAGTGATAGAACAATTACACTCACAACAATTATCAATTGTACATGCAAAATCACTCACAAAAGAGACTGAATATGGAGCTGAACACTAAACTGTATTAAATCAGTGTACAATAGCCAACCCTGTAACATCATAGGCTGCCACAATAAATAATTACATAAGGGATTCAAATGCATGATGAGGCAATTCGAATCTAGTCAAAAACAGGCTTACTAAAATTAAGCAAATCCCCCATAGGTGCATAAAGTAGTTTCCAAAATAGTCAAGGAGCTCACGAATTGGCAAAAGCACTTGGGCAAGCTAAAAGGTAATGGAAGGACAACTCATACATGCTTTTCATAGGAGAAAAGAGTGGAGGATGTGGAGGACAAAAAACTAGTTAACCTCACCTAGTCAAACTTTCCCAATTGCCTTAAAGCACTGAAAAAGCAGGCAATAAAGCAGAAAAAATAGAAGGGTGCTAGGAAGGCCAGGAATAAAGTATATTTGATTCCATGGGCTTTCCCAAGCACTCCATGAGTCAAAATTATCAAGTTTGACCACTATGGATGTGTAGATGACAACTTGCATATGATGAAACATAGAAACTAGGCAAATAAGACAAAAATGGATTAATTAATGTCTAAGGTAGCTAACTATGGGTTGATTATTCTAACACATTGCAGGATTGACATCTTTGCTAGTGAGCAATTTTGGTTGTGTTCTTGTTGTTTAGGTGATGAGATGATTCCTTATATGCATTTATGAGGGGCCCATGCTTTTGAGATGACTCAATATATTCATCCTTATACTTTGGAGGCTTGAGGAATGAAGTAGTGGAGCGTAAGTATAGAGAAATGGAAAATTTGAATAACAATTGAGGAAGAGGAAGAGAAATTGCTGAGGAGAATACAAGCACATTTGAACATGACATAATGTGTCTTATAAATTATATGAAAGAAATTTTTTCAAGCTTTTGATTAGATCATAATGTACTTTCCAAAAGTTTAAACAAATAATATTTTTTCTTTCAAATACTAGAAGTCAACTTCGTGTTGAATTTGAGAAGGAAAGAAATCAGTTGAATGAGGAAACTGTAGCACAGTTGGCATTTCAGTTCCTTGATGTCACTAGTCAACAGGTGAAACAACTCTTTGACTCATGGGTAAAACAATCTAAGAAATCATTGATTGCACCACCAACAATAAGTTTGTACTAATTTTAAATGGTATCTTGTTTATTTTTCATTTTATATTGTGAGGAGTCATAGTGTGTGTGTCTAATTATTAATATGTCCTCACAGTTCAATAACCATGTTCCGAGATCAAGGCCAATCAACAAATATGGTGAAGAGAATTATCGTGAATGACATTGCTTTGGAAACAGAAGGAAAAAAATGGCGTTAAAACAAAAAACAACAACGTGGATTTCCCTCCACTAGTGAGTGTTATGTTCATTAAATTTATTACTTATTATTATGTCTATGTAAATATAGTTAATTTGTGCTTGAAGGTACATCTTCTTCTTAAACTCTGACTTTGTCCATCTTGTTGATCTCAGGAACTGAGCTAGGAAGAAGTGATCAAACAAACAAATGCAAGGGGTTGTTTCTGATACCCCAATGATACTTGATGACACTAACAATAAAAATTTTGGTGTTTCATCCTCAATAAAATTTTCATTAAACACATGAAATGCAATGGGAATCTGTTGATAACATCTCTATGATGGAAGCTGAAAAATTACAGAAAAAATAATGTTTCATTCTCAAGAAGTGAGACATGGAGGATTGGTAAAACACAATAAGTGAATGTAGCAAGTAGTGTTAATATGCAAATGATGGAAGATATGAATCATAATAGAATGTGTGTTTCATACTCAACAAATGGGGTGGAGAAAAGTGGTGAAACATAAGAAATTCAAGGGACAGTTGTTGGCTTCAAAATGATGGAAGCTAATAATCATATAAAAACTCGTGTTGTTAAACCAATAAAGGGACAAGCAAAAAATGTAAAAGTGCAAGATTATCATAGAGCAACACTGTGTGCAAAAAGGTGAAAAAGAAACAGATGATGTACTAAGCATTTGCTGAGAATTTAGTCATCAATGGATGAATGGAGAGAACAAGGTTCAAAAATATGTAATATGTAATCTGGCATGACATGTAAAACACGTTCATTTTTTTTATCAGGTCTCATTCCATAGTATATACATGCAATATAATTTAACTGTTGACACTCTTTCAAAGTAATAATTATTTGATTTGATTGGGTGTGCATGTTTGGAAGATCTATTGGACTTTTCTAAGTAATGTGCAAAAGTATTCCAATTTTTTTTATTTTAATGCAACAAAATTGTTTTTTGGCTGAAAATGAAAATATGGAAATATTAAAAAGGGAAGAATGATAAAATGGAAAAAAATGGAACAAATTTTGTGTTGACTGACCATTAATGTATACTCCTTGAACAAGAACCAATCACCAAACTTATCCGCAGGATTCATTTGCAGCGATTCTCTTAACTGTAGGTTGGTTCTCGGTGGAATGAAACCATAAATCAAAGAATAAATCTTCCACAACACCAAATTTGAATGTTAAAAAACATGACCTTTAGTTTTGTGTTGGTATTAAATGTAAACTATGATATAAAAAATTTATTCACTTCATAAAATTTATTATTCATTGGATAACATTATGTATTTTATAACAAGTATGTATTATATATGATATAAGGAATGTATAATCACATTGAATTCATGAACCAATTTACCCGAAATCAATTAACAAAAACCTCATTTGCGTGCATATACAAACCAAATCTTTGGTAACTGGATGGAAATTCATATTTGTAGAAAACCAAGGCTGTTGTCCATGATTTAGATTCAAAACCAAGACAACCATCGCTGCAATTGAAATAGGGGTGATATGTACCGTGGAAACAATCGAAATAGGGGCATCGTGTGCCATGGAAACAATTGAAACATGGGCATATTTTACCATGGGAGTAGTTGAAACAGGGGCCTTCTCTACCATGACCACAGTAGAAGGAGGGGGTTTCTAGGTTGAAAGGTTCACAATGAAAACATTCCAAGAGCGTGCTGATGCATGGCGTGATACAAACATGTGCCCAACATGTACGCTAAATATCCTTTTAAGAGCAGGAGTGCATCAGTTTATTTTTGTACAATTCAATTTCCAAAATGAGGAGATGGATAATCCCATCCATAATTATGATCACGAGGCCATGGAATTGCAACTTTTTCAAAAGAGGGTTCATTTGAAACCCAATTTGGTTTCCATAGCAACTAAAATTCCACGCAGAGTGGGAGCAATGTTAGATTCTAGGAAAACCCCCAAGCTATAAATAATTCAAATGGTCAGTAAAATTTGTGGGAAACAGGTTGTTGTTCCCAGGAATGGTATAAAAATGGATGATGTTCCTCCCAGAATATACAAAACCTTGAGTTCTATTATCCTTAGGACCATTATGAATCACCACAAGAATGATATTTCAGGTGATTGCATGAAGCTGGTAGTACAATGGGTTGAAGATATGGCCATAGATGTCCCTCATATGCTGGATAAGAAATTGCACTTCACATTGAAGTGAGTAAACTAAAGAGGGTCAAGTCCAGTTACCCTGACACATTGCAAAAAATTATTAATCTATGTTGAACTAGTGTTATAGAATCCAAATCTATAAAAACATACATTAGGAGGTCTAAAATGCAACAAAATAATTAGGCATTACCTGAACAGTATTTATAGAACAACGTATAAGGAGTTTCTACATCAAAATTACATGAACAAACTTCATAGAACACTATGGAATATGTGGGAAATGACATGGGTTCAGTTGACCTTGATGAAGTTGATGCTATCACAACTTTGCCGGAATTGCATGGAAATGAAAATGCAAAAAAATGATAGGAATTTGAGAACAATGATATGGAACTGAGCGATGAATATATGTTTGCACCTCTAGAGACTCAATTTGATAGTGTTAGACCTAAAGAGTTGTCACTCGACCTAATTACCTCCAATAAATCTGATTCAATGCCTCCAAAATATTCTTTTGATGGTAGATTTTTTTTCTATATTCGATAAAAATTCTGCATTTAAAAGAATGATATACCATTAAGGAGGATTCATGTACAAAAATATGTGAATTGTGCAGATTTAAAGATAGCCAGGTTCTTGATTTGATAGGTCATGTTGCATGGTTACATAAAGGAATTAAGGATAATGAAGAAGCAACAGGAAAATATATTGACCGCAAGGAAAAAATTATTGAGGGTATCTCTTCACAATTATGCATAGTTATAACTGAAGCAAATATTCAAATTGACACACTCAAAGGAATATTTCGGGATGAAAAGGAAAATGATGAAACAACTAAACAGAGACTTGAAGACGAGCTGAAAAAAAGGCCAAAGTTTTTGAACGTACCACCATTGAAGACTGTAGTTGGTATGGAAGCTCAACTTCATCGTGAATTGAAGAAGAAAGAAGAACTTATTGAAGTTTTAAAGGATGAGTTTGAACGAAATTACAAAGAATTATACATAAATATAAAGATGAGATTGCATAATATGAAAAAATAGTGAAAAATTTGAAGAATATCATTAATAAGAAAAATGAGCTGCTAAAATGTAATAAAATTAAAAGGATTGATGTAAAGGTCATGGATAAAATATTTAGAAGAGGAAAATAAACTCATAGTAAAAAAAATAGTTGAGTCTCAAAAGGCCTGGAAACTAGAAGAATATGACAGCACAGTAGCAACAGTGAAGGGTAAAAATGTTTGCAAACCAAAACATATGATGGTATAAGACGTGGTAAGGGTAATGCAACTATGAATACCTTACTCTAGTATGAGAAGTACATACGAAAACAAGATAATACCTTGTATAAATATATTGCAACAATGAATGATGAAGCTATTATTTTTGGCTCATCAGAAGTACATGAATCATTGAAGAAGCAACTAAAGGAGAAGGAGGCAAAAATCACAGAGCTCAACCATGAACTATTGGATAATAGAAAAGCACAAAATTTGGGATGTGAAAGTGAGACACAAATTCTGAAATCCCAACTTATAGCTTTGCAACAAAATCCCATACCTCAGGCATTTATGTTAACTCCAAATGATACAGTGTTGAGGGATGAACAATTGGAGAAGGAGGTACAACATGTTAAGAGACAATTAGTTGATGTTCAATATGATATGAGACATATGAAGGACGTTCTTGAAAAAAAATAAAAAGGAGAACAACGACAATCATAGGAACAAGGTGGATATGTTGAAGAAATACATAGATGGTAAAGCTAGATTGCAAACCAGTTTGCAAAATTATGCAAATAAAGTGAAAGAGATAGAACAAAAATTACAACATGTGCCTACTGTACCCTCTGAAGAGACAAAATGTTCTAGATAAGGAAAGAGAGATTGTAGTCAATCTTCTTCTTCTCAAGAGGAGGACCTGCAAAAACCTCTCAAGCAACCTAGAGTTCTAGAATATAATTGTGTATATATCATGTCTAAGTAAATACCGTTAAAGTTGTAATATAAACTATAAATATTTCTTGACAAGGTATATATTTTGGATGTAGTCAATGTGATTGTTTATTAATTATTTTCCTCTTAAAATAAATGTAATTTTATTATTGAAGAAATACATTCTTAATGTGTATTTCGACATTGATTATATTTCCAAATTCGGTTTATAAAAACAAACTATGTGGAAAATTATGCACTTTTAGAAAAATATATAGGGGCAACATACAGGGCACAAATTGGAAATGTCAAAATTGAAAAATGTGAGGAATGAGAAAAAAGACACTTTCCTATTTAATTCACTCCAATTACCCAATAAATAAATCCTGGGCGTGCATTTTAGTGAAGCAATACAACTTTGGCTATATTAATTAAAATGCACGCCCAACTTGCATTACAAATCTAGATTGAATGATTGAAACTACAAAGTCTGTGTACTTATTACAAAGATAAATAAAGTTTTAATTTTTTAATTTCAGACATGGTAAAAATCAGGTTTGATTGCCTCGATGAAATGCACACATTGACCTGCAGTCATGGTATATGGAATATAAAATATTTTAACATGATATATCAAGCTGCATAAAACCATGAAAACATCTATTTTGACTCTTTGATGATACTTGAAGTTTTTGAGAATTATGTATATTGATATATTAATCAGCTTTAGATAGACAACTCTGTATTCTAATCAAAGAAATATACAAGAACTATAGGTGATTCCTATCTAGGATGAAATATGTGTACTTCCATATATCTATTGATAATATAACTTTTGAAGAACATAAATATTAGAAGTGATATTCGACAAAAGAACGTAAAAATTTGCACTTTCAAGCTTCAATTTATGTGTTATTTGTAATATTTCATAAACATTTATTTCTTTTGTCTACGAACTTATGAGAGCATCCTATTTCAATTATGAAGATCAATATTGCATACTTGTTCTATGTACTCTCTTAATAAATATATTTGAATGTATTTCAAAGGAATGGAAATACATGAAACAAATCTTGGATGTCCATTTTAGTGAAGCAAGGCCATTTTGGCTAGCTTCACTATAATGCATGCCCAACCTGCATTACAAAGCGAAATTGAATGATTCAAACTGTTGAGAGTGTGTTTACTTATTACAAACCTAAATAAAGTTTTATATCTTTAAATTCAAACATAAAATCTTATTTTGTGCAAGAAAACTTCAAATTGATGTGTTTTCCACATGGTAAAAATCAAGATTGTTTTCTTCCCTGAAATGCACACATCAAACCTTAGTTCATGCTATATAGAATAAATAATAGTATAATATGGATGTACCAAATTTTTATACAACCTCTTGTACTCATTTATGTATAATATATTCTCTACATTGAAATTCAAGAATACCAAAATGGTAGTTCATAGTACTTGTCAATTTTTCAAGGTTAGTACAAAAATGCACCCAAAGGACAATCAAAGTTTACCCTAGGAATGAATTTTGGATGGTATCATAATTACACATTTATAAGCCTACATATCCCTGAATAATCTCTTCCAAGTTGGCTGCATACCTATTCTTCACACTTGTAAATTATTTGACAAAATGCATGCCAATGGAAAATTATGTATGCTTAGGGAAACCTAAAGGGTAACATTTCAGGGCAATAATTCAAATCATTAAAATACATAAAGGTGAGGAATGAAAAAATACAACACTCTCCTATTTTATTGGCTCAAATTGACCATGAAACAAATCTCGGGCATGCATTTTAGTGAAGAAACGAAATTTTGTCTAGCTTCACTAAAATGCAATCCCAACCTGCATTACAAAGCCAAATTGAATGATTCAAACTTTTGAGAGTGTGTTTACTTATTACAAACCAAACTAAAGTTTCACATATTTAAATTCAAACAAAAAAACTTATGTTGTGCAAGAAACCTCCAAATTTATGTGTTTTCCACATGGTAAAAATCAAGGTTGTTTGCCTCCATGAAATGCACAGATTGACCTGCATTTCATGCTATATGGAACAAATAATAGTATAACATGGATGTACCAAATTTTTATGCAACCTCTTGTACTAATTTCTGTATAATCTATTGTCTACATTGAATTTCAAGTCTACCAAAATAGCAGTTCATAGTACTTGTCAATTTTTCAAAGCTAGTACAAAAATGCACACCAAGACCAATAAAAGTTTACCCATGAATGAAATTTGGACGGAAGCATAATTACACATTTATGAGCCTAAATATCCATGAATAAACTCCTCCAAATTGGATGCATACCTATTCTTCACACTTGCAAACTCTTTGACAAAATGCATGCCAATGGAAAATTATGCATGCTTAGGGAAACCTAAAGGGAATCATTTTGGGGCAAGCATTCAAATCATTAAAACACATAAAGGTGAGGAATGACAAAATAAGACACTCTCCTATTTTATTCCCTCAAATTGAGCAAGAAATAAAGCTTGGGTGTGCATTTCAGTGAAGCAAGGAAATTTTGGCTATGTTCACTAAAATGCATGCCCGTCCCGCATTACAAAGCCAAATTGAATGATTCAAGCTGCGAAGTGTGTGTTTACTTATTACAAAGCTAAATAAAGTTTGATATTTTTAATTTCAGACACAAAAACTTATAATGTGTAAGAAACACCATTTTTTTTTTTGATAAATTGTTGTGGGATGTTATGAAAATGCATGCCCTTTTACACAGAGTCTCCAAAAACAGTCTAAAAAGATAAAATTACACTTTTCATAGCTCACGTATCTACGTATGAGTGTAGGATATGAAAATTAACACTTGGAAACTCTACCCAAAATATATGACTTTATTAAAGCAAGGAAAGTTGAAAGTATTTGCCAATTTTTCATGGGCAACACAAAAATGCACACCAGGGCCAATCTAACTACAACCCCTATAAACCACTACTATTTTGGTGAAAAATAAAGAATGTAATAAGCTTTAGATATAACGTTTCCCTTTTAAGAAAATAGGTGGTGTATTTTTGTACTTTTACAGATTTGCACCTTGTTTTAACAATGATTTTTAAAAATATTATAAAGTATGACAGTTTCACATTTTTTTATGAAAATATAAAATATTGGTTTTGTGTACAACATGGCATTTAGGTGACAAAGATAAAAATACATAAATAATGCACAAACAAGGTTGGGCATGCATTTTGTTGGTTCTAGAAGTCTGTAATAAGTTTTAGGGCAGTTTGAGGACAGTACAAAAGGATCTTCTTAGAAGCCCACATGTTAGAAAAAGTATATTATCGTTTAAACTTTCAAATTTCATATGTAATTTTTTTTTCTTTGAAAACAAAAAAAAACATTTATAACATAAATAATTGAATTTAACAAATATATCATTCATATATACTAAATAACAAAATTTACCCTATATATTACACCAAACCGTATAAAAATATATTAATAAAAGGTCAATATGTTTACAACTTCAAATGAGGTACACCAATCCTCATCCCTAATCCATAAAAATTATGGACATGATCCCATTGGTGTGAATCCCATGAAAATTGTACTTGCACACAAGGCTGTAGACTATTATACAAATAACACAATTTAAATGTTCTTCTCACTCTCCATTTACCAGGAAGATGAGTTTGATCACTTGAGAATGAAATTGGATGATATATATTAGGAAAGGTTGACAATGTATAGAAAACAACATCCTTAATATTTTCATAGCCTTCTATGGTGAACTCTAGTGAATTATTCTTCTTTACAATACCGAGAGGTACATAATGCATTGCAATTAGTTCAAAAGTAACCATGAAACTTTTATTTGAACAAGTAATTTCCACATATGATTCAATGTGTATTATCTTTCGAGACCTTATGCGATCGAAAAATTTGTAGGAAAGAAGATGAATGTTGTGATGATGTACTCGATTGGGTTGCAATACTCCAATATATGATGGCAATGCATTGTGTGTTCCATATTATGTAGAGGCAACTAATTTAGAAGTCACAACTTCATTATCAGGCTTTTGTTGCAAGAAGTTGGAAAGATATGTGCTTATCATAATTCATAACAATAAAATGAAAAAAAATATTCTCCTTTTCGAGTGTTCGTGCCCCACCTTTTAATAGATCTCATAGTGAAAAAAACATCAACATTGCCTACAACAAAACAAAATATAACATTATATACTATAATTTTTTTTTACATATATGAGTTGAAAAACATTTATTAAAAGATACACATGTATACTCACCATTAATGATTTCAGTTGGTATCAACCCCTGTGTTGTATAAAACACCTCATGTGGATGCAAATTTACACCTTGAGGAACATGGCGGCCTCTACTAATAATATCTACATGATTTTCAAATATTTTTACCGAAAAAAATGTTCCATCAATGGAAACATCTACTAAACATTCCAAAACTTCTACAAGATATGGAATTTTTAGTGACTCATATTCAGACATTCCAGAGAATTTTTTATATTACATACCAACATACATGCCTGCCTTTATGGTAAAATCAAATGGATTTGTGTTGGGAACCAAAATCCCATCCATTTGAATGAATTTATTTCTACCAATATTCACAAAAGAACCATTTCTCAATAAGGGTGTCACATCTAAACAATATCCCATATAAAACCCTTGCTTGATGGTTGCAGTGGAATTATTATTATTATTTTCATCTAAACCACTTGATGATAGGTGTGATTTTATTTGGGATAATGAAGGATAGTGTAGCATAATCTTTCCACTTTCATATGCATATACCATTTGAATAGGAAGAACATCATCCATACTTTATGTCCATGTGTCATTGGTACCAACATTGTAAATATTTGGATCATCACCACAACGAACCAAGCATGTCAACTCTAGGTTTCCTATATGAGACTCATCTATAACTTTGCATATAATGATGTCTTCTAAAACATCATCTCTTTTAAGAAGAGCAGTTGTATCAAATATTGGAGCATTTTGTTAGATTTTTATCATATAAGCTACCATTATGATCTTAGGATCTTTAACTGAGAGAATAACATGCACATCAATAAAACACAAGCACAACACAAGAGACAAGAGACACAAAGAATTTTCCTCGGGGAAACCATAAAGGAGAAAACCCCACAACTTCCTCAGAGATAGAATCAGCACCAAAGGTAGAACCCGAAAACATAAAGATGATCTCCTGACAACATCAGTCTCTCTCTCTCACACTGAGAGAGCTTCTTCTTTCTCACTCATGCGCTCCAATGAGTGAGTGTGTGTGTCCTAAATAGAGAGACTCACTCTCTATTTATATTCTTCCTTTCACTTGGAACCCACTCCATCATGTTGACCTCACTTAACAATTACTTACTAGAGCCGACATCTCTAGGAGTGTCTAATAACCCTAGTGCCCTACCACTTATGGGGACTTTGCCTCCTCCGACCAATAGGAGGGTAACAAAATGGTGGGGAATATTGCCCTGACTTAGAATGACTCACCTAGGGTCGAATTCACTAGAATATTCTAATAACCAAAGGGCTCCATAACTGTGGGGACTTTAACCCTTGACCAATAGGAGGGTTACCCACAATGAATTGACATGAATTTCTCATTATAGAAACTTCCCGGAATAAACATCGGGGTATGACATGACTCAAGTACATCACAAATACATCCCAGAATAAACATCGGGTTACAATACATAAGAAATACGGACGAATACATTCCGAAGTTACAAATACATCAACACTCCCTCTTAACTAGGAAGGTATTCTCTCGACACAATTTATCAGCACAAGTCTTCTTCTCTGCATCATCATTGAGTTCTCGTCATATTCATCTTCAAGTCATCTTCATCTGGATCTAGATCATCACTCGATCTGGATCATCATCATTGGATCTGGATCATCATCACCACTAGATCTAGATCATCACTCGATCTGGATCATCATTGGACATCATCACTGGATCTGGATCATCACTCGATCTAGATCATCATGGGATATGGATCATCACTCGATTTGGATCATCACTGCTGGATCATCTTCACTGGATCTAGATCATCACTCATTATGGATCATCACAGGTGCTATCTCATGATTCTTCTCGTCACAGGAAGTTCTACAAAGCCAACCCTTTTTCATGCTGGTTGTAGGCCTAGCCTCCATGTAGGTCTTCTTCAGCATATCTGACCTGCTCATCAGAATGGTCCGTCCAACACTTACATCTGACCTACTCGTCAGAAAGGCATGCCCAACACTCACATCTGATCATGTAGGAAGCAATCCTATAATCATATCAGAAAGGCCCAGTACTCACATCCGATCATGAGGGAACAAATCCCAACAATCTATCGAAAAGGATCAGCACTTATATCCACCCATGAGGGAACACATCCCAGCAACAATGATGGAAGGGCTCTGCAATTACATCCACCAATGAGGGAACACATCCCAGTACTGATGGAAGGGATTTGCACTTACATCCACCAATGATGGAACACATCCCAGTACTGATGGAAGGGATCTGCACTTACATCCACCAATGAGGGAACACATCCCAATACTGATGGAAGGGCTCTGCACTTACATCCACCAATGAGGGAACACATCCTAGTACTGATGGAAGGGCTTTGCACTTACATCCACCAATGAGGGAACACATCCTAGTACTAATGGAAGGGCTTGCACTCATATCTGATCATGAGGGAACACATCCCAGCAATCATATCATAATGGCCCCTAGTCCTTGACTGAGCTACATGGTAACTGACTAGGTGCCTCCATTCTCCTAAACAATGGTAGTTTCCCTTACATTCGACCTGCTTGTCGGAATGGTCAACACTCACATCTGACATGGGAGGAACTTAATCCTTTATCCATGACAGAATGGTTCAGCCCTTACATCTGATCAAGTGGGAACACATCCCTCTGTCACATCAGAATGGATTCTCAGTCCTAGACTGAGTTTTCCTGGTAACTGACTAGGTTCCTCCATTCCCAGAATGGAAGTTTCCCTTACATCTATCCTACTCGACAGAATGGCCAGCACTCATATCTAACATGGAAGGAACCAATCCTCTCACCATGAAAGAATGGCTCAGCCCTTACATTTGACCATGGAAGGAACCAATCCTCTCACCATGTCAGAATGACTATGGGTCTCATCACTTTCCCTTGGAGGAAACCTCGATCTGGAGAACACCAAGCTTCTCCCTAAAGTACTCGAACTTCAGCCTAGCCAATGGATTCGTCAATACATCAGCTATCTATTGCTTCATTGCAACATACTGGAGCTTCACTGCTCCCCTCTGCACCATATCCCTGATATAGTGATACTTGATCTCGATATGCTTCGACTTGTCATGGAACACTGGATTCTATGACAACTTCATGCAACTCTGGTTGTCACAATGTATACAAGTAGCATCCATCTAGAGATCAAATAAATAGGATAGTAGCTTTTGTATCCATACTGCCTCACAACTAGCTGAACAAGCTGTGACATACTCTGCTTCATCTGTACTTAGTGCCACAAAGTACTGCTTCATACTAAACCAAGAGATCGCACCTGATCCCATACTGAAGCAACATCCTGAGGTGCTCTTTCTATCGATGGCACTGCCTGCCCAATCTGAATCAACATAACCTTTGAGGTTAATCTTATGATCCGTATCGTACTTGAGCCCATAATCAATTGTACCCTTCAGGTACCTCAAAATGTGCTTTGCAGCAATCAAGTGAACATGTCTTGGATCTATCAAGAACTGGCTCAAGGTGTTCACAGCAAAGCAAATGTCTGGTCTCATGCTCGTCAAATACATCAAGGACCTAATGATCTGACGATACATCGTAGCATCAATTGTCTCTGATGAAGCATCACTTAACAGCTTTTGGTTTTATGCCATAGGTGTGGTCATGCAGTCCATCATCTTGAACCTATTCAGGATCTCTACTGCATACTTCCCTTGACCACACCTCCATGCATAGAAAATAGTGTGTCAACACATAACATGAGCATCACTGGTCTTCCGCCTTCAACCTTGAGGCAAAGGTTGGAATCCACTTTACTCCCAGTAAAGCCTAGAGTCATCAGTAATCTGTCCATCCTATCGTACCATGTCGAAACACATGATCTTCTGTAGTCACTCTCTTTGAAGCATCATACTCCCTCTGTCTTCCGTACTCTATGCACTGAAACATTATGTACCAGAGTGACAAGTATCTTCCTATGCTACTAATCTTCTATGTATCCATCTAGGATCACTAGATACCAAGATCCTCTATCTTCAAATTTTTCAAAAGTTCATCTCACACCCATCTGTGAGCTTGTCATCCTCTATCAACCTTGTAGCAAAGGTTCAGATCTTCATCAAGCTCCTCATGTATGTGTTATCCCATGGGTGTCTTCTGAGCTCATACAAGGTCTTCTTTCATTTGCACACATGATTCTTCCTGTCATGTGTCTCAACTCCCATTGGCTGCAAATGTCTCTTCAAATCTTGCCTTGTATCCCATGATGTTTCCATCTACTGCATGATGGAACTACAAACTTCCCTTCACGTATCGATACTGCATCCTAGACATCATTCTTCTTGAACTGATCTTCCCTTTCTTCTTGGAAGATTCTGCACCAATGATGTCACTGTATTCATCATATTATTTTTCATCTTTGAACTATCGTCACTTGTTCTCTAGAACAAGTCTCATTCTTCTTTGCTTGTAGGTGATTATGTACACGATCTTTCCTACAAGTCAAATGAATTTGTATGGTTAGAAACATTTCATAAGGAATATTCATACTGTCAAGTTCTTATGCATAAATATATGATCATGCAACTACTTTAGCCAATACAACATTCATCCGTATCTCACTGAAACTTTCTAGATTCCTTCCATCTCTACTAGGACAACATTGAGATTGTGCACTAATCCAATATGTTAGCAAAGAGGTTTCATTCTAGATAAGTAGCAATGGAGATTTGTATAGCACCATGAGCTACTTACCGATCACATGCATATTAGTAGTATACTGTCATTAATGCAAACATCCTATCATGCATAATACATCAACTAAATATAAACAAATGCATAACAAAACAATATCATGAAATGACAATTGAATACTTATCTTTATTTGTTTCATGGGTAGACTCCTTCTTGAGCCTTCATCTTCATCGTCTTCTTCATTCATGATAGCATCATTTCTTATCCAAATGATAAGGTGGATAAGAGGTGCTTCAAGAGTTGAGTTCTTCATATTCCTCATCGCTTGAGGGATCTTCTTTGGATGGTGAGAGCTTGATCTTCAATTGCTCCCATCTTCTCTTCTCTTCTTATGAGTCGAGCTTCTTCTTCTTCCCAGAGTCGACTGAAAGTAATCACTTCATTCTGGCACACATTCCTTGAATGAATGAATCCCATGATCTTGGGAGGCCATTCAAGGTGGCCATCACCACTTCTGCATTCTTCACTTCTTCTTTTACCGCTTCAAGTTGTTCTTTGATTTGAGAGACCCTTATGACTGCATGGTCTCTGCATTCTGGATCTTGACATTCTTCAACTGGTTTATTAAGGTCATCTTCTGATGTATGTTCTTCCCTTCAAATATCTTGGTCAAGGAATCAAACATCTTCGGTGTCTTTAGGGAAGACACTTGTGGTACAAGTTGATCCGTGATTGAATCAACAATGATATTCTTGGCCTTGACCAAGTTCTTCTTGTGTAAGGCTTCTAACCTCATCTCCCTCTGGAACTGGAACCTCTCTACTCATGTAGGTGTCCAATTCATTTTCTTCAGAGAGATCATATACTTCCATACTTGGAATTTTTCAACTTCACCAAGCTTATCATCAAGCTGATGTGATAGATCACTTTGAAATGAGAACCTCAAATGAAAATAGCAAAGGATTAGATCTTATCGATTTGGGGTGTCTGTCCTGGTTTCGGAGCTGGCTGATCTAGGGTTTGTCACAGAAACCCCAATTTTCAAAACTTGGAATATTTCAGATCTAATTGGATAGACATATATATCTCTTCAAATGGAGCTGTCCAATGTACTCCTTTTCTGAAAATAGTGGAGGGAAGCTCCCGGAACAGGAAGCCCTAGTTTTCCAATTTCTTCTGCAGAAATTCCTGTCACTGTTTCTGTGATATCTATGAAATTACTACTCTTCTGTGTCTGAAATTTCCCACTGAGGTAACCTCGCATGTCCCTAATTCAACACCGTAGGTTTCATTAGAATTGGTTTCACCAGTTTGGTTTTATGATCCTTTTCCCAAGGTGACCTGTTACAGGACTGTTCAGAATAGAGAAGTTGTACGGACTGCCACATGTCACTGTTTCATATAGGGTCTGAAATTAGGAACAAAAAAATTAAAGTCCATTCTCTTTCTGGAACAGCTTCAGGAATTCCATTTGGACCTCTATAGCCTAAGCTATAACAATTCTCCCTAGGTGTCCTGTTTAGGGATGAATTCTGGAAGAGGCTGGAACCCTAGATTGGAGGGATCATATCTCCCAGAATATATCGAATATGAGGCTGAATTTTGGAAACAGTGTGCATCAGGAGTCTATATTCAACCCCTAAAATTTTCAGCTCCTGAGCCTTCGACACTATTGGGATATAGCGAATGTACCAAAACTTAGCAGTTTTAGTATTTAGGGTTTTTCTAGCTCGGGGTCAAACTAGGGACGTTTGAATTTCTTGAAGTTTCACCCAACCAAATTTATTGATCCAGGTCTCTAAAATTTGATTTTGATGAGGAGAACAATCCTATGCCAGGCTCACTCAAAAATTTCTCTTCTATAGAAAGCTTGAATTTCCGCATCGAAAAATGAAAATGCTCGGAATCGAATTCTGCTTCGACAGAAAGATGCACCCTTCAATGGAGAGTCATCCTAGCATACTTTTCCTGATGGATTGTGGAGAGAGACCCAAAAATTAAGAATCCCTAGCTTCTAAATCTACACAATGTCTTCTTCTCAGGTTAGCTCTGATACCATGTTAGATTTTTATCATATACGCTACCATTATGATCTTAGGATCTTTAACTGAGAGAATAACATGCACAACAATAAAACACAAGCACAAAACAAGAGACAAGAGACACAAAGAATTTTCCTCGGGGAAACCATAAAGGAGAAAATGCCACAACTTCCTTAGAAATAGAATCAACACCAAAGGTAAAAACTGAAAACATAAAGATGATCTCCTGACAGTAGCAGTCTCTCTCTCTCACACTGAGAGAGATTCTTCTCTCTCACTCATGCGCCCCAATGAGTGAGTGTGTGTGTCCTAAATAGAGAGACTCACTCTCTATTTATATTCTTCCGTTCACTTGGAACCCACTCCATCATGTCGGCCTCACTTAACAATTACTTACTAGAGCCGACATCTCTAGGAGTGTCTAATAACCCTAGTGCCCCACCGTTTGTGGGGACTTTGCCTCCTTCGACCAATACGAGGGTAACACAATGGTGGGGACTATTGCCCCAACTTACAATGACTCACCTAGGGTTGACTTCACTAGAATAATCTAATAACCCAAGGGCCCCATAACTGTGGAGACTTTAACCCTTGACCAATAGGAGGGTTACCCACAATGACTTGACATGACTTTCTCATTATAGAAACTTCCTGGAAAAAACATCGGGGTATGACATGACTCAAGTACATCACAAATACATCCCGGAATAAACATCGGGTTACAATACATAATAAATACGGATGAATACATTCCGAAGTTACAAATACATCAACACATTTCCCCTAACAAATTCATATTTTAACTCTAAGTTGATAAGGCATTTCCCTATCATTAGATTGGATCTGAACATCATTAAATCTAGATACATCATAGTCACTATAACAATCAATTTTTGCAATTCTAGACAATTTTTTTGACTTTCGTCTCTGTATAGAAAATTGTTGCTTCAGTTGGTGTCTCTTTTCTTGTTTAGCATCCTCTTTGGCAATTATTTTGAAAGCTTCTTCCATAACTTCTAGTGGCAATGAATTTCCTTGTTTATGTGGTAGTGTATTAGGGCCTACATTGAACATGATTAATTTCTTAAAATGTAAAAACTTGCAATCATGAAAAATATTCCCAAATGGCATACACAGATTACACATGCGATCTCTTAATTGGAAAATAAGAGTGAAAAAACAAAGTATTTCTATAGGCATAAATTCTAATATTTTTTCAAAAAGAAAAAATATAAAATTTTGCTATTAATGATAATAAAAAAGTACATCCCCAAAAATAATGATCCAAAGGCATCATCATAATGTAAGAAGACACATACTTGCCAATAATACCAAAAAAAACCTAACAAGATCCTCATTCCAAAGGCATGTCTGCTTACGGTTTATAACTTCAAATTGTGTATGTAAAATAAAATCCATTTCAGTCTTCATGGCTGGACAAAACATACAAGAAAGTATAACTAATAGCTAGCCCCACATACTAATAATAAATAAGAAATAAGAAATAAAGAACCTTTTCTTTCCAATTTAAATTATAATATAAGCTAAATATTAACTTTTATTGAATTATAAATATTATATTAGTTTTCCAAAAATAGGATTCTAACACCATGAACAACAAAATCTTAAGACATGAAATTATAATATAATTAAATATTAAATAACCTATTAAACAAGATGCAACTGTCAATGTGGAACATCAGCCTAGAACCAGGAGTGATGATGGGATCCATGCTAGACTACGAGGGGGGCTTGTCACTTCATGACAAAAGAATGATGTGATGGCTGGAGACAGCAGCTGATGAAACCACCCTTGCCCAAATTGAGGGAGTTAATTCCCCCAATTAGACTTTTATTTTGATATAAACTGGTGAATCCACCATACAACTTCATAATCACTACATATAGCTTCTTTGAATTCTCAAGTGTGGGCATCAATACATATAGATGATGTAGTAAAAAAGTAATCCTAGTACGCACAAATGATTGCTTGGAAGTGAAGGGATCTTCCACTTAAATTAATTTCAGTATCAATGGTCTATTTTTTAATTCCATCGTACTTACTCGGATTGAGGGGAGTTAATTTCCCTGATTTCACTTGATGCAACTGGCCCTACTCAGATTGAGGGAAGTTAATTCCTTAGGTTTCACCTAAGGGAACCATGCAATCATCCCTGCTTAGATTATTGGATTGATGGAAGGGAGTTAATTCCCACAATTTCAGTTGTACTTCGTTAGGCTGGCACAAGAGGGGAATGGTGGAGATTGAAAGGGGTGGAATTATAGGGCATGTGAGGCAGATGGATGATGAAATGAAAATCTCATCCCGGTATGATCCCAGAACAGATGTTCCATTTATATGGGTTTAAAGAGGAATATGACATTATTTTTAGAATATTGTATGAGCATAATGGTAACTATGGATGTCATAGACTCATAGTGTGCATTTGATAACGACGAGGTGGTGGAAATTGACCCTAAGCAGTGAGCATGCTCCCTGAGAGGGAGCTCCAGTTAACCAAAAGAAAACATTCACTCCTCTAGGATGTTCTCTCCTCCTGGCCTACACACGCATTTTTCCAAATTTGAATGGTTTCAACAGGACAATACAGAGGGTGATGGACACATGACGATGGAAGAGGGATCCTATTGGAGCATATGAGTTCTTATGCACATGCTCATGTTGTCCCAAGAGAAGCAAAAAAACACAGTGTTGATTAAAAACTTAACATTTAAGTAAGCCATTGCAATCATTGACAGGGATATGGATGTTCTCCTTGCAATGATGGGTGTAAAAAAAGAGCAATCCCATCTCTCCACATAGAGAGAGTGGAACCTGGATATGAGAAATCAATGATGGTTGACACAATAAAGAACAAGGATCCAATTATAGACTCAGGCGAGTGTGGGGATCCAATGGTCGAAACAAGTGAGCATGAGGACCTTGAGGCTGGTTTAGGAGAGTGTGGAGAACCTACAACACACCCTAATGAATAATATATTTTCAGCTCTGCTTATGCATAGGGAAATCAATAGAGCTCCTGTTCATAATTTATGTTTTTATTTCAGATATGGTTTATGTAGTTTAGGTTTTACATACTATTTTTTTCAAAGACAATATCAAGACAATCTATAAAAGTTTGGTTATCAAATTGATATTTGAGGTGTCTCTCTATTGAGCATCCCTTTCATCTCTGTTGTATTTTTATTTAATCATAAACATGATCGATGGATAGCTACATGTTGATAGGATGTATGCAATTTTTGTACAGTTTTAGTAAAATAAAAAGGTTTATGTTTTGGATAGTAATAGGACAATCTCTAAATTTTGTTTATCAAATTGATATTTTGGGTTTCTCTCTATTGATCATCCTTTTCCCCTTTGCTATTTTTTTCTTTACCCCTAAACAAAATCAATGGATAACCATATGCTGGTAGCATGTATGCAATTTCTATACAGTTTTAGTAAATAAATTTTGGTTTATGTTTTACAAACTATATTTTTGTCAAACACAGTTACAAGACAATTTATAAATTTTTGGTTATCAAATTGAGATTTGGGGTTTCTCTTTGTTGAGCATCCCTTTCCCCTCTGCTATTTTTTGATTTTTGGTAATCAAATTAAGACTTGGTGAAGGGGGTGATTTCACTATTGATAAGTCCTTTCCCCTTTTGTATATTTTGCTTCATTTCTAAACAGGAACGATTGGTAACCATATACTAGTAGCATATATGGAAGCATTAGTTTTAAAATAAATTGGTTTATGTTTTCGATAGCCACAAGACAATCTAAACTTTTGTTTATCAAATAGATATTTGGGATTTGTCTCTATTGATCATCCCTTTCCCCTATGCTATTTTTTCTTTACTCCTAAACATGATAAACGACTAACCATATGATGGTAGCATGTATGCAATTTCTGTACAATTTTAGTAAATAATTTTGGTTTATGTTTTACATACTATATTTTTGTCAAACACATTCATAAGACAATCTATACATTTTTGGTTATCAAATTGATATTTGGGGCTTCTCTTTGTTGAGAATCCATTTCCGATATGCTATTTTTTTCTTTTTGGTTATCAAATTGAGATTTGGGGAAAGGGGTGGTTTCTCTTTGTTGAGCATCCATTTCCCCTCTGGTATTTTTGGTTTTACTCCTAAATAGGATCAATGTCTAACCATACGTTGGTAGCATGTATTCAATATCTGTATAGTTTTAGTAAATGCATATTGGTTTATGTTTTACATACTATATTTTTGTCAAACACAATCACAAGACAATCTATAAATTTTTTGGTTATTAAATTGAGATTTGGGGTTTCTTTTTGTTGATCATCCCTTTCCTCTTTGCTATTTTTTGGTTTTTGGTTATCAAATTCAGACGTAGGGAAGGGGGTGGCTTCTCTCTGTTGAGCATCCCTTTCCCATCTGCTATTTTTTTCTTTATTCCTAAACATGATCAATGTCTATCAATATGATGGTAGCATGTATGCAATATCTATACAATTTTAGTAAATACATTTTGGTTATGTTTTACATACTATATTTTTGTCAAACACAGTCACAAGAAAATTTATAAATTTTTGGTTATCAAATTGAGATTTGGGGTTTCTCTCTGTTGAGCATCCATTTTCCCTCTACTATTTTTCTATTTACTCCTAAACATGATTGATGGCTAACCATATCCTAGTTGCATGTATGCAATTTTTGTACAATTTTAGCAATATAAATATCAAAACCTTAGATAAATCTCAGAACTAGTATATATATAATACTAAAATTTCTTTAGAAACTTTGATTTCCTTCCTCCTTTCATCCAACATTTTCGATTTGCATTGGTCAAAACATATTTATGCATACACATTATATAAACAACTTTTGACCCTAGTTATATACTAAAGATGCACAACAGAAAAATGGGGTTCACAACACTTACATCAATTAAACTTGATAAACTGTACTTAGTCTGGAATCATTTTTAACCTATGTCATGTACCTTCAAATAATTCCAGAACAAAAACAAAGATACAATCAGGTCTGAAACATAATAGATCTTCGAACATTTAAAACCGCGGGCATAAAAAAAATATTAGTAGTCGATCACCATACCATTTTTGTCCAACAATATCAATTCTATCAGTTGTAAGGTGTGAATTGTATCAGTATATAAGGTGTGTTGATAGGTTCTCTTGTATAGTTAGTTCAAGCAGGGCAGATTCGCCAGATTTGAGAAGAAATTTGGTAAATGCAACTTGAAGACCAAAAATGAGGGAACGACCATTACCTGCTCTCACATAAATTTTTCATTACCGACTTTCACAAAAAAATAAATTTGAGAGAGTTAACCCCACATTGAACCACGTGCAAAATTAGTTAATCGAATTAGTTAACCCCACATTGTTTCTTGTGGAATTGGGAAAATTTTCATGTCAAAATTGGGGTTTGACTTAATACTTCATTATCAATGTTAATTATTTTTTAATTGATTTCTTATTTAGGAAAATTTTCTGAGGTGGCTTCTTTGAGTTAACAATCCCTTGGATGATCCATCATTCACCAAGGGTTTCCTGCATAAGAATACCACAACTTTTAGAGTTCTTGTGTCCTTGCAGTGGATTTCTTCCCCGAATTTCCCACTTACAATTTCCATCATGGACTTATAGTAAGTATATTCACCTTGCACCTGTGTCATAAACATAAACATACATGTATTAATAATCATATTTTTCTCTATCAATTAATATTGGAAACCAATATCACCACAATTAAATTCCTAATAATAACAAGAGTTCCACACATAATACTTAGCTTTCAATGGCATGAGCAATAACCAATGTCTTTTTTATGGCTCACCTTTACTACCATATCCAAGACATATTCTTATTTTACACAACTCTATTATCTCGACAGAGAATTCTTGTAGTTCATCCAATGTGACTACTTTCCGTGCATCTCTTTCACAACAACCCCTAAAATAATCTTATAATTATGCATTACCAATAATTTCATCATTTCAAATATCAACATATTATACTACGAAATATGACTTAACATGTACTCACATAACACATTCAACATATATGCCCACATGCATGTATGTGTAACCACAAGATTTATACCATGTAATAATTCACCCACAGACAATGCACTCTTTCATTTAGTCATGAACACCATATCAAATTCACAAACTTTGATTTTCCTTGGCTAGTTATTCATAACCAACACACACATAGAATGCTACTTAATTTCACATTATTAATGCGTTATAAATTCCAAATAGTAATATAGGTATAAAAATTCCCTCCTCCACCACATTGTTCCTCTAAACATCACATGCACACCAATTTTTGATACTGAAATATAGATGAAGGGATTCTTACCCTCCATTTTTTAACACTTAAGCAATTGGCATATATAAATTTATTACCTACATGCCTTCCCTCCACACCTTTGATAGTATCTGATAAGTTGGTCTCTTTCAAGAAATTGCACATTCATTTTTTCAACCTGTTGGTCGGATATGTATTATATTAATATTTTCCCAGATGGTTACATGTCATATCCAACCATGCCATCAACATCTTTATCCATAATTCAACTACATTATCACTATTAACTCAAGTCAAGAATCCTAAAGTCAAGCACAAGCCTCTATGCAAGCAACCAACTGTCCCAATGCCATGCAGGCCTCAATGCCCTCCTCAAAGATGCCCAAATATCCTCCAATCCAAGTCATCCTCTAATCAAGCCAACCACTCTCCATGTGTGCATGATGAATAATTCCATCAAGTTTTCTAGGTCTCCAATGCTCTAAGGAATAACAACACATAAACACCCACATAAGTTTTAACAATTAAAGAGAAATCCACCTCCCATGTGTATGCCCATCATGACACAACAAAGGGTCATTCATATATCATACACCCAACATCATATGAAGCACCCACAAGCATTTTGTAAAAAATTTCAAAGTAACCTCGAAAGCTAACACTTCCTCTTTAAGAGGAAAGTGTTTTCACTGACACTAGTCTCCTCCTTCTCAACTCAGTCACACCTAGCATCACACCTACCATCTATAACTTTGAACTTGATGTATTCATGAAATCAACCACTCAGTCCTAGAAAGGAACAATCACCCTATCATCACACTCCTCCACCAAGGCATGGCACTTAACCTCCTCAAAACAACTAAAAGGATCAAATATGGAAGAATCTAATGAAACATGGTTATGATATCTCTTAAAATTTGTGCTTACTTTAATATAAGATTTGGGAAATCCTACATTCTTTGGTGCATCCTATAATGTTTGGGTAAACCATATTAGCTTCATGCATAATGGAGTATAATACAAGGGCATATCCACCCTTAATCTCACATTATCCACCTATGAATTTTATTTATATATATTATCTAAATCAATCGTAGGCACATCAGACTCCGCACTCTTTGTAATATCTTAAGGAGATACTTGTGAACTAGAAGACCTCACATCTTCATCAAACTTCACATCTTTGCTCACCATAGTCTCTTGTTGTGCTATAGTATTGATCCTATAAGTAGGATAAGTATCACTTTATCCAATGACAAAAGATGCTAGCACACCATTTCAAACCTCGAAAGAGTGTTGACCACCTATGAATATAAATGAACATAGATTAGTACCATGAAAAACCTACTAATCACCATCAACATCATGAGCCAAAATAATAAACAACCTATGATCATGAGTATCTCAACCATGCATCTCAAAAATTCTAACAATGGAAGCATCAACCTCAACAAGGTCACCTCCTCTTTCCAAGAGAAACCTGAAGAAAGAGTAAAATCAATGCCAACTCCCTCTTCTTGAGAGAATCATTTACTCTACAAAACATCCATTAGGAGTAGTTCTATAATCAATTGCTAATTTGACTATAAGTTATGAACCTTTCTCCATGGAATTTCATCATGTTCTACATAAGTCAACTCAAAGCTAAAAGACCATATAGCATCCAGTTGGATTGTACAAATACCACCATCTAACACACCTCTAATCAAATCCCTTGAAATTTCTAAATTGCAATCATTGATAGTGCAAACTTATCCTTCAAATCCAACACTACATTGAATCTTTGCAATCCAAGAAAATTAAAGAATATTTTCTTCAAACTACAAATAAATAAAATATCATTCAGTTCAAGAACATCACTTTATGGAACTCCAAAAGAAATAGATCTCAATCCTCTCACAAAATAAACAAGATCATTACCCAACTCCACACACATGCATCCCTCTTTTTCCCAAAACTTATTAAAGTGTGTCATGCCATCAATGATATTTTTTTATGCCTCATTTTCCACATACCATCCAACACTTGACATCATGTTAGAAGATAAATAAGATACCACGATGAGTGAAATATCAATCTAATATGATGTCACATACTTAGGGGCCTCACAGTTCCTTCACGACCAAAATATACTTAAAACATCAATTGAATTCAACCTTGACACTTATTTGTGTTTTCCCTTGATTTAATAAACCATTTACATCGGAATTTCATACATATATAATTTCCTAGATTTACTATGAATATGGCTATTTATACATGAATGAACTCACACAATGCTAATAAATCTATGCATTTAAATCATAAGATAACAATAATTAAATAAATTACAAAAATAAATAAATACCAGTAATTTGATACATATATGAAGACTTGTTTGAAAATATAATTGATTGCAGACCAAGGATGTTCCTCTTAGTTGTAGGTTTTGTCAAGCCATATCTTTCTTTGACGGGACACTCGTGAGCCAGGGCTATCAATCTATAAGAAGGTACTGAGTTTTCTTGCTACAACTATCCCAAAATGCTAGCTCTCCTCCCCCATGAGTCTGCACAACCCAAGGGATGGGTCTCTTTTCTTTGAGCTAATAGTCCCTTAGGTTTGTTACCCCAATTCCCTTCCATGGATCAAGCATAATCCTTCTAGGGACTTTTCGTGTTGGGTCTCCAGGGAACTATGTCGATCTCGAGTACAGTTCCATACTATAGTATGAGTGACTGTGGTTCAAAGCTGGCAATAGTCTATGTTTGAATCATGGAATAATGATAATGAATGACTAGTTCTCAATAATTTATATGCATTTTGAGAACTAGATAAGTGGCATGCATGGATGATGGGAACTAGACAAATGACATACTTGGGATTTGACACTTTTTCCTCTCTAATCCCAATCCTAGGATTAAACCAAGATTATGACTAATTCACTTTTATAAAGATGGATTAATAAAACATAGGATGAAAGGAATAATAAATATAATGAATTAAATGATAAGTCACTAGGGTCATATCCTCCTTAAACCCCCTTCACACTCTCCCTCTTGTGGAAACATATCCCCACATCTCTTATTTGTTCTTCTTTGTCTGCATTAGTCTTGTATTTTTATATTAAAAGTAAAATGTACATAAGTACATCATCTTGGTCATAATGGGCCATTTATGTTGAGATTCTATCCATTTCATCCATATTTACATAAATACATTCTAGGGTAAAAAATGTGGTGGTACATTCCCCTCCCCCTTAATTTATGCATCATTCTTATTGCATTGTCAACACTATATATGCAATGAATGAATTTAACATGTTTTTAGGTTTGTACAATATGTCATTGGCATGAAATCCTTTAGTTCTCAGGTTTCTTACTTATGCACATTTTCCACAACATTATTGGTCATTTTACTCGGGTATAGTTGTTGGCAATCTCATTCACAATGCACCAACCTTGATCATCCTTTGTCTTAGTTTCCTTCCCAGCATCGGCACATCCACATGTACCTATATCAATCATTAAGAAGAAGTATTCATGTGACAATCATTTTCATGAAATATTCATAATGTCTATAACAAATTTCCAATTCTGAAATATTGTAAGAACATATATTCATTTCATCAAATAAGTAGGAAATATCTATCCAATAATTATCTATATGCATATTTATTTTCTTTCACAATGTTGCCATGGGAAATAATTCAGCTCATTGCTCTTCTTGACACATGCTCTACAATTGTCTCAATCCATAGCACTCCTTCCCCATCAACCTGCACAACACAAGGAACAATGATCCCTTCTCTAAGTTAGCAATCCCTTAGGTTCCCTTCTTTGAGTTAATAGTCCCTCGATATTTTTACCTTGATTCCCTTCTAGTGCTCCAACACAGGCCGACTAGGAAATATCCATTTTTGGACTCTAAATATATCATCAATTACTCATATCAAATTCATTAATTTTTCCTCTTATTTGTAATCACTAACCCTCTACACTCAAGCATCCCCTTCTATGATTTAACAATCCCTTGTACGATCCATTATTCACCAAGTATTTATTGCATAAGAAGAGCACAAATTTTAGAGTTCTTATCTCCTTGCAGTGTCTTTCTTCCTCGAATTTCTGACTTACAATTTTCATCATGGACTCATAGTAAGTAGGTTCACCATCCACCTATGTCATAAACATAAACATACATGTATTAAGAATCATACTTTTATCTATCAATTGATATTGGAAATCATTATCACCGCAACAATAACTTGAGTTCCACACATAATACTTAGTTTTCAATGGCATGAGCAATAATCAATGTCTTTTTTATGGATTACTTTTACTACCATATCCTATACATATTATTCTTTTACACAAATCTATTATCTAGACAGAGAATTCTTGTAGTCCATCCAATGTGACTACTTTTTCATGCATATATTTCACAACATCTCCTGAAATAATCTTAGAATTTTGCATTACCAATAATTCCATCATTTCAAGTATTAACATATTTTGCAATGAAATATGGATTAAGATGCACTCACATAACACGTTAAACATATATGACCACATGCGTGTATGTGTAACCACAATATTTATACCATGTAATAATTCACACACAATGAATGCACTCTTTCATTTATTCATGAACACCATATAAAATTCACAAACCCTAATTTCCCTTGGCTAGTTATCCATAACCAACACACACACATATAATGCTATTTAATTTCACATTATTATTGCATTATAAATTCCAAATAGTCATACAGGTATAAAACTTCCCTCCTCTACCACATAATTCCTTTGGAATGACATTAAATTCAATGCATTCAACCATCATATGCACACCAATTTGTGATACTAAAATATAGCTGAAGGGATTCTTACCCAATCCCTCCCTTTTTTAACACTTAAGCTATTGACATATATACATTTATTACCTACATGCCTTCCTTCCATACCTTTGATGTTATTTGATAACTCGGTCTCTTGCAAGAAATTGCACATTCATTTTTTCAACCTATTGGTTGTAAATTTATTATATTAATATTTGCTCAAATGGTTCACAAGTGAATTTGACCACAAATTCCGACATCCTAAGTGTCCAATTTTAGACATATTGATGTCACCAATTCAACAAATTTCTTTCATTTAAAATGTTAGTGGAATTTCACGTCAGATCCGACAAAGAATTTTACTCATTGGATTTTCGACCCCCTTGTCGAAAAACCGACGTCTAATGGAAGTCCATACCCGCCGGCCTATCGACACCCACTCCTTTAGAGGTGTCGAATATGCAACTCCCCACTCCACAATGAAATCCGACGAACCCTTTAATATCTGTCGGATCACCGATGAACTGGAGGCGTCAAAAGTTTAGCAGGGTCGTCGGATTTGATGGATATCCTGTTGGGTCCCAAAATGCCCCTTTTTAACCACATCCCTTATACCTTGTTTGTCTTGTCTTATTCCATTTTGCGCACCAACAAATTTTTTTCCCTCACTTAAGCCCTGAATCTTCACAGGTATGATTGATTATTGTTTCATCTTATTAATGCTTATGATTGCTATAATCAGGACTTTGCTTCTTGAATTATGCTAACTCATTATGATTTCACAAAGATAGTGTAAGCTGTGAGAGAACATGTGTAGCACCCCGAGTGGTCCAATGAGGATATGAGAAAACACTGTCAGCTGTGGCTTGCCAGTTCTGTCTTTACATGCAGATCCAACCAAGGTTCATCATTTTATGCAGGCTGCGAGAGACATGGATGCAATACACTTAGCTACAATAGAACACCACTGCTTGAAGTTAGCTGCAATCGTCAGGGATTCTCTTGAATTGGTTTTGTTATTCACTTACTGGCTCGAGAAATAGAATTTCCTATATTCCCTTCTTCTATTTAATTCCTAACATAGCTGTAACAACACATGTAATAGGCCAGCCTGAATATCGTAGATCTTCATGGCTGCCCGATATTAGTGGGAAAGGGTTACGATTGTTGGTGTATAAGTACGAGGAAATATTCAGATCCAAGGGTTGGACAATATCATAGTTTATTTTTTAAGCTATAACAGATACTGTGCTTTCATTCCACCATTTTAATACAAGGAGCAGGATTCTTTATATCTCCATGTTTTAACTTGTGTTAGTTCCGGCGTCTCTGTTTGAAGGCTGGGCCCGCCTTCCCACAAATATCACCAAGTAAATTAGATGTTTGGTTAATTAGCTATGTGGAGTGAATGTTACTTTGTATGCATTCATTTCAGTAGCTGCAACAGTCATGTTTAAGAGTTGTGTTTCCTTGAATACTAAGTACTTGCATTTCCTTTAAGCTGCAGTAGTGTGGTGTGACAGTTGACTGTGTAGGTTAATTTATTTTATGCATGTGTGTGATGGCTGTAAAAGTAAAGCTCTCCCTTAGTTTCTATCAATTACTTATCTTGATCAAGTTTGTTTATTCAGGTAGACTATAGTTTAGAGCTGTTGATTCAATTCCTGTTATTTCTTATTCCTAGATTAAGGTTGGATTAACTAGTCACAATGGATTTGCATATAGTCTGGTAAATTAGGATTGAACTTTCTGCAAAAGTAATTCTAGATATCTGTTTCATGAATCATTCATTGCAGGATTGAAGTTGTAGGAAGTGATTGCAATTCTGAATTCTTAGATAGGTAGTTTAGATCAGTTTGATTATGGGAGGAGTTTGCCAAAATAGATAAGTAGGACAATTTATTCAATCATCAACTACTTAGTGTTTAAGCACAGACAATGTGAGTTATCTTTGAAATAAAAATACTTCCCTGGGTTGACAATTTATATTGAGCATTCTGCATGATGGTTTTAAATAACTGGCATATAGTGTGACCAACATTTTGGCGCCGTTGTCAGGGAAGGTAATTATTATACACCATAGTATTTGCATGTATTCATTTTTCTTCAGCCTTTAAGTTTGCATGTTTTGGGTTGCATGAATACGAGAGGAGTACAACGTGACATTCCTAGAACCCCCATAACTTCCCAGAGTACAAACATTGCAAGCGGTCGAGGTCGTAGGAGAAATCCAGTATTGGTAAGAAGAACATTCATTGATGATCTGGTTTCTATAACCAATTCCTCTACTGGAACTCGCCATCAGGGGTCCTCTGTCAGAAGAATCCCAATTACCCCTAGGGTGGAAGCATTAGTTTCCACAGTAGAGAACACAGGAGGAGATGCGACACCCTCAGGTGTCCCTGCAGAGGAAGACAAAGTTAGTCCCGTGGGATCAGGTGATCGAGATGTGATTTATCACATTAACGAGAAGGAGGTGACAAAGGAGGAGTGGACATAGTTTCATTAGAATCAAGAAGATTAGAAGAAGCAAATGTAGGAGAGACAAGAGGAAAATATGAATAACAAACATGAACCAGAATATCATGAAGATGTGATGGGGGAAAATCATCACAATGATGATGATCCCCCACCTGAGGGGACAATTGACACACTCCAGTTCCCCATTCGATAGCCAGTTGGACAAGCCCCCATGAAAAACATATCACCATCAATATTACCTCATTTTCATGGAAAGGCCACAGAGGATCCAGATGAATTCCTCTTTGAGTTTGATATCCTCTGTCGCAGCTATGACTACACTTCCAACGAGCATAAATTAAAACTTTTCCCTGCCACTTTAAAGGATAACGCGCTACGTTGGTTCATGATACTGGGTGGTGAAAATATCACCACGTGGGACCAAATGAAATAGGCGTTCTTGGAAAAATACCAGGATTACTACAACACTAAAGATAAAAGAGAAGAGCTGTTCAAGATGGTACAAAGGGATGAAGAAATTTTGGAAGATTTTGTTGAGAGGCTCTTGTACAATGTGCAGAGGGTTGGACAGACTAATATGGGGTTAGATGTGCTCAAGATAATCCTACTTCGTGGGATTAGGGAAGACTGCCTAGGTATGTTGAACCTGCTGGGAAAGGGGGATATATCAAAGGAATCCTTTGAAAATATTGTTGAATTATGTAGAAGGTATTCTAGAGGATATTCTAGGACCAACAAACAGGAGAAATTGGAATGAGATGTATTCGACAGAACACAGAAGTCATCCAATGGAGGAGCCACCCGAGTAGAAATAGGAAAATTTCTTGAGAACTTCAAAAGAACAATGATGAGCTCCATCTCCTCAGAAATAGATGTCTTGAGGGCGAAGCCGAAAAAAGCAGTAGAATATCTAACACTTGGTGTATTCTACCCCAGATGTAGGAATAAATATCTCCTCAAGGAGTGCCCACTCGACAAGGTAGAAGTGTGTCAGCTCTGGGAACTAAACCATGATACAAAGGAATGCCCCTCACTACCTCAAGTGAAGCAAGTTCTACAGGAATCAACTCCAGACGTGGAACCAACCTACTTCATTGCACATAGAAAGCCTTGGCAACCTCGAAACCAAGGTATGACCCCAGACTCATTTCCCTTATCAAATAATATGAATGATTGGAATAACATGCATCACATGAATACACAATTCCCTTCACCTTATTCCAAACATCAATGGAATCCTTCTCAACCTCCTATGTAGAATTTCAACTCCTGGAACCCTTGGATACAACCACCAAACCAATAGAATTCTTGGTCTCCTAGGTGGAGGAACTCCCATCTAGGAAACCAGTTTCCCCATAGCAAATCTCCTCAACACTTACCACACCAACAGTTTCCTCACCAACAATAGCCTCCTTAACAATACCCTCAGCCATACCAGCAGTACCAGTAGCCGCAACTGCAACTCCAGAACAATGCTGCACCTAATATGCCTATACGACTGCATCTTCCTTCTCAACCTAACCCCAACCGAAACAATTAAGCAGTCCACAAGTTTGAGAATGCCAACATGCCCACTTACTCCATTACTCCAACTCCCTATAACAACATATGCTTACAATCAGGGAGAGTAGTGGAGCCTCTAGTCATTGAGGATGTTCCATCCTCTATGTTTGAATAAAGGATGAACTAGTAGCACTCATCCGACACAGTAGTCCCTATTATTGAGGATGCTGAAAGTCCTACCGAGACATCGGCTGAAACACACAGAGAAACAAATATTGAAATGCACCCTACACAACTGATTAGAGAACCACAATATCCTGAAAGACTGACACTACAGAAAGTAGGGGAGCAGCTTCAGTTTAACCTCCTAAGAGAGTTGACAAATATTTATGTCAAAATTCCACTGTTGCAAGCCCTCCATGATGTGCCCATTTACGCCAAAATAGTCCGAACCCTGTGTGTAAGAAAACTAGGTAGAAAACCCAGGGATCCTCCCACTGTCCATGTCATAGGGAAACTATCTGAATTGATAATGGGAAAAACTTTCCTGGCCAAATATGATGACCCTGGGAACCCTACTGTCACAATGCATATTGGGAACACATATATATCGAATGTGCTGGTAGATCTAGGTGCAACTATTAATGTTATGACCATAGAAACTATATGAAAAATTGGGCTCACCAATATTCGGCCAACCCCTACCATTATAGAACTAGCTGATAGGTCCACTATCAAACCCGAGGTAATCTTGGATGACTACATCGTCTCAGTTGACTCATGGGAGTACCCTGTTGATCCGGCGGATTATTCCTCTGTAAAGATCCAATATGGTACATGGTTCATATAAGCCACGCAGATCGGAGGTGGGAAGAGCATCTTCTTCCGCAACGGCGGACGGCCAACCACTAATTTATTCGTGGGGTAACCGGGAAGCTTTTCCCCTTCCGCAACAGCGGGGCTCTGCAATGGCGGGGCTCGGAAGCCTTTCCTCTTCTGCAACGTCGGGGATTGGAAGCATTTCCCTTTCCGCAACATCGGGGATCAGAAGCCTTTCCTTTTCCGCAACGACGGGGATCACAAAGACTTCTCCGTTCCGCAACGGCGGAAGCTTAATGGACGTTCGGACGGATCAGAAGAAGGAACAATTCGGCAGCCGCAACGGCGGAGGCCCAAGACTTACAGGTTGAGAAGTCAAATCGGGAGACTTTAACAAATGACAGTCCGGAACGGCGGAAAAAAAAGTGACTAAAGCCTCCGACTCGAAAACCAGCTGACAGCCGATTGAGACCGTCGGATCCCGTTGCTTATCCTCTTCCGCAACGGCGAAGCACAGTTGACTAAAACTTCCGGCAGTTCAATTATGTATGGTTCCAGAGGTCAGATCCTTGGCATGGCAGGATATTCACAACTTATTCGTAATAGTTGGCAAGCTTTTCTTGACAGTTGTGCCACAGTTGGAATAATGACGAAAGGCATATGAACAGCCTTGATGCTGCGTTTCCTGGAATATGAACAGTCGCATTTCTTTGAGCGTTTTGGCTCATTTGTAACGGCAAAGATGAGTAATAAAGGAGACTTAGTTCATTGAGAGCAAGTGGGGGGCAACTATTTTCTTGGTAATGAGAAGCTTGGAGAGAGCATTATGCTGTTCCTTTTGAAGTTGACCATTCTCAGTTATACTTGGCTTCTTTTGACTGTTGATGTCCAGTTTTGTAACTTTTAGAGAGGAGGTCTTGAAGACTTTACTGTTAATGTCCAGTTGCTGTGATTGTAAAGAGTCAACTGTTTTCTCTGTTTAGCTGGCTGTTCTTCATTTTTGAAGGCCAATTTGTATTAGTCCAGAGAAGAGGTCTTGCAGACTTTTGTCCATACTGCTGAAATTGGATTGCAGAGTCCAGAACCATTTGTACCATTTTTTTAAAGCCATTAATTGGATCGGTTCCCATTGGAGAGGGACCCAGAGACGTAGCCCAGTGGAGGGGGTGAACTCCGTTATCAACTTCTGTTTGTAATTCTGGTTCTGTGTTTTCTACTTGGCATCTGTTTATCAGTCTTGTTTTTCATTCCTGTTCTGAGCATTTAATTTCTATTCATGCTGTCCCTTTAATTAACCTGTTGCACGCATTCTTTTACAACAAACTTTTAATGCACTAAAGTTGAGGTCCTACGGATCATATTTGGTATCAGAGCTGGTTGACTGTTGTGCAAGTTTGTGAATGCTTACCAGGTCTGGGTTAAAGCTTGGTGAAGGAGAATTATTTGAAGGAGATCCTGAGATTGGCTCCAGGAGGACATTCTCAAGAACCATGTCTTCTCCACGAAGGGAAGAAGAAGGACACACCGAATGGGAAAAACCTGTTATGTCTGAAACTGAGTTTCTGGAGGCTTTTATAAGCATGAAAGCCATGATGGAAATTCTACTCGATGAGCGAGCAGAAAGGAAGAAGAAAGAAGAAGGATCTTCATCCAGAGATGCAGAAGTGAAGTCAGAAGAAAAGGA
>LPNX010287829.1:280743-378034 GCA_001517045.1 Pseudotsuga menziesii | reverse complement strand
AGATAAGGGGAAAAAGAAGATGGCTACTGTTAAGAAAGAGGGTGAAAAGCCTACGTGTTTGCATTGTCAGAAGGGACATGATGTCTCTAAGTGTTGGAAACTTCATCCGTAGTTAAGGCCAAAGAAGTACAGAGGAAACAAAGACAAAGGAAAAGAAAAAGCTACTGCAGTCGTTATTCAAGACTTGGGATCCAACTCAGGTGATGAAACAAAGGTTACACCTGTCGGAATCCAAGGTAAGGATAAAATTATCTCACTTCCCATTGAAACACCATCAAGTTATAGTGCAAGTACAAGTCTGCCATATACTTCTAAGCAAAATGATAAAGATAGAAGTACACTGTTTCATGTTCGTGTCATTGCAAATCACACAAAGATTGATACATTGTTTGATAGTGGTTCACAAGCAAATATGATATCAGAAGAAGTGGTTAAGAAATTGCATTTAGTTACTGTGCCTCATGAAAAGCCCTATCCTCTAGGTTGGGTTACTAATGATACACGATTACAAGTTACAAGGAAATGTGTATTAAAATTTGCAATTACTGAAAAGTTTAGGGATGAGGTAGAACTAGATGTAGTGCCACTTGACATTTGTGGAATTGTACTTGGGAGTCCATATTTGTATGACCGAAAAGCAGTCTTTTATAGAGAGAAGAATAAGTATCATATTTTTAAAGAAGGTATGGAATATATTGTACGAGCACATAAGATAAAAACCAATCTAGCAATAGTCTCTGCAGGACAAATGAAGAGGTTGGTAAATGCTAGTAAGAACTTTGTGTTGATGATGGTTAAGATGAAAAATGATGAAGTCTCTAAATCTTTTGAAGAATGTGACCCTAAGCATAAATTTGAACTGATTAACATCATTTCTGAGTATGATGATTTGTTTCAAGATCCGAAGGAGTTACCACCGAAGAGAGAGATTCAGCATGAGATACATTTGTAGCAGGATGTGCCACTCCCGAACATAGCCATGTACCAGATGTCTATAATGCATAATGAAGAAATCAAGAAGAAGGTTCAGGAGCTGATTGAGAAGGGGGTCATCCAGCCTATCACTTCTCCTTGTGGCTCTCCCATAGTCTTGGTTCCAAAGAAGGATGGGTCTTGGAGAATGTGCATTGACTATAGGGCCCTTAACAAAATCACCATTAAAAATAGGTATCCTCTTCCTCGTATTGATGATTTGCTTGATCAGTTGAAACATGCAACTTATTTTACAAAATTGGATCTGCGTAGTGGGTATCATCAAATCCGTGTTGCTGAGCATGATGCTTGGAAAACAGCTTTTAAAACGAAACATGGTTTGTATGAATGGCTTGTGATGCCTTTTGGGCTCTGTAACGCACCTGCTACTTTCATGCGGGTCATGAATGATGTCTTTCATTCATTCATTGATGATTTTGTAATTATGTATCTAGATGATATCCTTGTGTTTAGCAATACCTGGGAAGAACAAGTTGTACATATGAAAAAAATTCTAGATGTACTGAAAAAGGAAAAGCTTTATGTAAAAATGTCTAAATGTGAATTTGCTAAAACTTCTTTAGTATATCTAGGCCATATCATTAGTGGAGGCCACTTGCGAGTGGACCCAGCCAAGGTTGTTGTCATTGTAAACTGGCCACGGCCTAACACCGTTACTGAAATCAGAAGTTTTCTGGGTGCGGTTCAGTATTGGAGGAAATTCATTTCTGGGTTTTCTTCCATTGCTGCTCCATTACATGCGTTGACAAGCATTAAAGAAATTTTCCAGTGGGGAGGCAAGCACCAGATAGCCTTCGACACTTTGAAGGAAAAGATCAGCACAACACCAGTTCTGACATTGCCAGATTTGTAACAGCCATTTGAGATCGAAACCGATGCCAGCGGGTTTGCCATGGGAGCAGTTTTGATGCAAGGAAGGAAGCCAGTCTGTTACCATTCAGAAACATTCTCTACTGCGGTAAGTAACTATCCGACCTATGACAAAGAATTGTATGCTTTAGTACAGAGTGTGAAGAAGTGGAAACCTTATATCATTTGAAAAGACACAGTCATACATACTGATCATCAGCCACTTCAATATTTACAATCTCAAACTAAAATACAACAAAGTAGGCATTTAAGATGGATGGGGTTCTTACAACAGTTTCATCTCGTAATTAAGTACAAAAAGGGAATTCATAATAAAGCAGCAGACCTATTATCAAGGCCACCTACAAATGCTTCAATCATTCTTCAAAATAGTTCATTAACATTTGAAAGTTATATTGAACAATATGCAGAAGATAAAGATTTTAAGGAAGTATATGCATCACTAATACATGGTAAACAGGAAGAGAACTATTTTGTGCATGAACAACTCTTGTATCATCTCGGTAAACTCTGTATTCCAAAGAAATAAAGAGTGCATGTGATCCGAGAGGCACATAGTATTTCATTGATTGCAGGACATTTTGGTGTAAGCAAAACATTGTCTGTATTACAGAATCATTGTTATTGGCCTCAAATGCAAGAAACTGTAGCTAAATATATAAGGGGTTGTGTTATGTGTGCAACAAGTAAGCCTAGCAATAGGAAATTGGGTTTGTACACTCCTCTTCCAGTTTCTTCTTGTCCTTGGGAAAGCATTTCTATGGACTTTGTAGGAGGACTACCTATGTATAGAAAAGGGCATGATTACCTATATGTGATTATGGATAGATTCAACAAAATGCATATCTTAATGCCATGTAACAAGCAGATCACTACTGAACAAACAACTCTTTTATTCTTTCAAAATGTTTGGGTACATTTTGGGCTACCCACGTCTATTGTATCTGATCGGGATTCCCGGTTCTTGGGAAAATTCTAGTCAACTTTATGGGAGCTTATAGACACTAAACTGAAGAAAAGTACAGCTTTTCAGCCACAGACTGATGGGAAAATAGAGGTAGTCAACCGAACAGTGGTTCAACTGCTCAGAGGATATTGTAGTAGGCATCCTAAACTTTGGGATGAGAAGTTTCCGTATATACAACATGCTTACAATCATGCAGTTCATTCTTCCACGAAAAGATCTCCTTTTGAAACTTGTTTTGGTTATCTGCCAAAAACACTGATGGAATTCTCTTTTGGAAAAGATGCAGTAGATGGACATCATGATGCAGATAAAGCTTTAAAGTTTATTCAGAGAATCCAAGCAGTGCAACAGGAAGTTCAAGAACAGTTGGAGAGGAGCCAGGCAAAGTACAAGGCCAGGCATGATAAGCATCGAATTGATCATCAATTTCAGGTAGGTGACAGAGTTTGGTTACACATCACCAAAGAAAGGATGAAAGGTGAAGGTAAAATTCTTAAGCCTATCAGGTATGGTCCTTTTGAGATCTTGGAAAAGATCGGTACTAATGCTTTTCGCTTAAATTTACCTCCATACATGCAAATTTATTCAGTTATCAATGTTGAGAATCTTAAACTGTATGAGGCTCCTATGATCATGGATGAGGAAATTAACATACAGATTCCTTCAATAGATGATTTGGCACCTGAATATATGAGAGAGTTGTAGGATGATGCTATTCTTGACAAAAATGTAAGGACTTCACGAAGGGGGAATGCTGAGTACCTTCAAGTGGGGCTGAAGGGGATGCATCCTAGAAAAGCAAGTTGGATGGAGATTGGTAAAGTGAGGGAGCTATACCCTCACTTACTTGCAGAATAATTCAGGCTTTTGGTGGTCCAAAAGCTCTCCAATGGGGAGGATTGATCCGGCGGATTATTCCTCTGTAAAGATCCAATATGGTACATGGTTCATAGAAGCCGCGTAGATCGGAGGTGGGAAGAGCATATTCTTCCGCAGCGACAGATGGCCAACCACTAATTTATCCACGGGGTAACCGGGAAGCTTTTCCCCTTCCGCAACGGCGGGGCTCAGAAGCTTTTCCCCTTCCACAACGGCGGGGCTCGGAAGCCTTTCCTCTTCTGCAACGTCGGGAATCGGAAGAATTTCCCTTTCTGCAACATCGAGGATCGGAAGCCTTTCCTCTTCCGCAACGGTGGGGCTCACAAAGACTTCTCCCTTCCGCAACAGCGGAAGCTTAATGGACGTTCAGACGGATCGAAAGACGGAACGATTCGGCAGCCGCAATGGCGGAGGCCCAAGACTTACGGGTTGAGAAGTAAAATCAGGAGACTTTAACAACTAACAGTCTGCAACGGTGGAAAACAAAGTGAATAAAGCCTCCGACTCGAAAACCAACCGACAACCGATTGAGACTGTCGGAGCCCGTTGCTTATCCTCTTCCGCAACGGTGAAGCACGGTTGACTAAAACTTCCGGTAGTTCAGTTACGTATGGTTCCGGAGGTCAGATCCTTGGCATGGCAAGATATTCATAGCTTATTCGTAACAGTTGGCAAGCTTTTCTTGGAAGTTATGCCACAGCTGGAATAATGACGAAAGGCATATGAACAGCCTTGATGCCGTGTTTCCTGGAATATGAACAGTCACATTTCTTTGAGCGTTTTGGATCATTTGTAACGGCAAAGATGAGCAATAAAGGAGACTCAGTTCGTTGAGAGCAAGTGGGGGGCAACTGTTTTCCTGGTAATGAGAAGCTTGGAGAGAGCATTATGCTGTTCCTTTTGAAGTCGACCATTCTCAGTTATACTTGGCTTCTTTTGACTGTTGAAGTCCAGTTTTGTAACTTTCAGAGAGGAGGTCTTGAATACTTTACTGTTAATGTCCAGTTGCTGTGATTGTAAAGAGTTGAATATTTTCTCTGTTTAGCTGGATGTTCTTCATTTTTGAAGGCCAATTTGTATTAGTCCAGAGAAGAGGTCTTGCAGACTTTTGTCCATACTGCTGAAATTGGATTGCAGAGTCCAGAACCATTTGTACCATTTTTGTAAATCCATTAATTGGATCGGTTCCCATTGGAGAGGGACCCGGAGATGTAGCCCAGTGGAGGGGGTGAACTTCGTTATCAATTCTGTTTGTAATTCTGGTTCTGTGTTTTCTGCTTGGCATCTGTTTATCAGTCTTGTTTTTAATTCTTGTTCTGATCATTTAATTTTTGTTCATGTTGTCCCTTTAATTAACCTATTGCACACATTCTTTTACAACAAACTTTTAATGCACTAAAGTTGAGGTCCTACGGATCACCTGCTGACTTCTTGGATTTACAACCCAAGTTGCAACTAGGGGGACACCCGCTGATCCTGGGAAGACCATTGTTAGCCACAACAGATGATTGCATCAACTGTTGGTAAGGGCCTATGACAATATCAGATGGGACTGAAACAAAAAACTTGACCCTGTATCCTCCAGCTCGACCTATTCTAGAAGCTGAAACTCCATTATGGATGGAGCTAGAGGAAGAGGAGGGGGTTTAGCCACTGTTAACAATAGGGAAGGCCTTGAATTTCAAGAATGAAACAGAGGATGATGCCATTAATGGTTTCATCAGTGAGCCCACTTTTGTCAACAAACAAATTTATCAGATCTTGAATAGTACGCTAGGTGAAAAAGAGCAAGGAAATGTCACAGAGGAGACATTAGTTAGTGACACCCACATAATTCCAGTGCTAAAAATTTTGAAAAATGTTCTATTTGAGATAGATCCAGGAAAATCACTGAACATCAATCCCAATATCGCTCCTGATGAATAGGAATGCTTGATCACTCTCTTGAAAAAGAATAATGGGGAATTTGCCTGGGAGTACACGGATATTAAGTGTATCCCTTCTAATCTGTGCGCTGACCACATTTATATCAAGAGTGACTCCCGACCTGTGTGCCAGCCACAACGAAGGATGAACCCCAATCTTAGGGAGATAGTGAAGGAGAAAATTCAAAAACTCTTGGAAGCAGGGTTTATATACCCGATCTCTGACAACGAGTGGGTTTATCCACTCATGATAGTACCTAAGAATAATGGGAAAGGGAGAGTATGCATAGATTACATAGAGTTAAACAAGGAAACACATAAACATAACTTTCCTCTGCCTTTCATCGATCAGGTACTTGACACCTTGTTTGGGAAGACATTATTTTCTTCTCTGGATTGGTTTAGCGGGTACAATCAAATCTAGATTACTCATGAGGACCAAGACAAGACCACCTGCACCTATCCTTGGGGTACCTTTGCATACAGGGTACTCCCCTTCAGTTTGTGCAATGCACTAGCCACCTTTCAGAGAGCTGTGATTGACATCTTTTCGGCGATGGTCAATGACAGTATGGATATTTTCATGGATGAATTTACCCCGTATGACAGTGAATTTGAGGAGGCATTGAAAAAATTAGGGAAGGTTTTAACACGCTGTGAGCATTCCCAACTATCTTTGAGCACTGAAAAGTGCCATATGATGATGAGTGAGGGTGTAGTGCTAGGGTACTTTATCTCTATTGATGGTATCCAGGTAGATCCATCCAAAATTAGGGTAATTGAAAATATACCCACTCCTGGAACACATAAAGAGGTACGTATCTTTTTAGGGCATGCTGGTTATTATAGAAGATTTATAGAAATTTTTTCCAAACTAGTTTGTTTGGAATGATACATGCCAGATAGAGTTCACTGAACTTAAGAAGAGGTTGTCTACAGATCCTATCTTAAGGGGGCCCAATTGGGCTCTTCCTTTCCACATTTATTCAGATGCCTCTGACACTACCATTGGAGCAGTGTTGGGACAACAGGATTGTCAAGCACCATATGCAATTTACTACATCAGTAAAAACTTGGCTCCTACTGAACTCAATTACACTATTACAGAGAAAGAATTTTTAGCCATTGTCTACTTCATTAACAAATTTACACATTACATCAGTGGATATCCCACCTTTGTACACACTAACCACTCATCCATCAAGTATTTAATGAACAAACCAGTTACAAATGCTAGGATAACTAGATGACTGTTACTATTATAGGAATTCGATATTACCATTATTGACAGACCTGGGAAAGAAAATGTTGTTGCTGATTTTTTTATCTCATTTTACTAACAGTGATGAAATCTTACCAGTTGAAGATTCTTTCCCAGATGAACATTTATTTGTAGTTTTAGCTCATTCCCCTTGGTATGCAGATGTTGCTAACTACTTGGATGCAGGCAAGTTTCTGGCACATTTGTCAAAGAGAGAGAAAAGGAAAATTATTCAACAAAGTGCCAGGTATTGCTAGATAGATGGTCATGTTTTCTACACAGGTATGATCTTGAGATCAGAAGATGTGTAAGGGAGGATGAAATATTCCCTATCTTGAAGGCCTGCCATGATGATCCATTTGGAGGACATTTTGTAGATAAAAGGACAGGTCATAAGGTGTTAAGAATGGGCTATTATTGGACAACAATTTTCATCGATGCAAATAAGTACAACCAGGCTTGTGACAACTGTCAGAGAAAGGACCAATCTAATAGATTGGATGAAATGCCTCTACAACCATAGTTGGTGGTTGAACCCTTTGACAGATGGGACTTAGATTTTGTTGGGCCTATCAACCCATCCTCGAAGTAGAAAGCGTACATTTTAGTTTGCACCAAATACATGACAAAATGGGTGGAGTCTATGGTGTTGGTGAAATCCAATGACCAGGCTGTAATAGACTTCTTGTATAGGAAAATATTCACTTGTTTTGGAGTACCCAAGAAAATAATCAAAGATGGAGGACCATATTTTGTGTCACATAAATTTGAAGCTTTGCTACAGAAGTACCATATTCAGCATAGGATAACTCCACCTTACCATCCCCAGGCCAATGGCCAGGTGGAAATTACCAATAAAGTTATCGAAGCTATCCTTACTAAAACAGTCAGAAGCCATTGTAGAGACTGGACTGATAAGATTCTAGAAGCACTGTGGGAATATCACACTACTTGGCACAATACTACAATGTTCTCCCCCTATGAATTGGTGTATGGTAAGAGTGTTGTCTTCCCTATCAAATTCGAAATCAAGACTTTGAGGACAACCATGGATGTAAACTTGGATGTAACAGAGGCACAGAGGAGTAGACTTAATCAATTAAATGAGCTTAATGAAAAACTTATAGCTGTAGTGGATAAAAAAACATTGATTCAGCAACAACGATCCAAATGGCATGATCGGTTCATCAATAAGAAAGTCTTATGTGAAGGAGACTGGGCATTATTATACGATTCATGGTTCAAAAGGGATTTAAAAGGTAAGCTGCACAAAAGATGGTTGGGTCCATATCAGATAGATAGAGTGTTTGATAATGGTATAGTCCTCCTAGTCACCATCGATGAAAACCATAGACCATTATTTGCTAATGGTCACAGGCTGCGACTATACAAAAAACCAATCTCAAGGGACGCGTTTATTTCATAGGTTACAGCTGACCCAGGATATCAGTTCGCACAAGGGAAAGAATCTTTCTCTGCCCCTGTCAATCTTTAGAAAGTCATAGTGATTTCCACAAAAAATAAATTTTTGTACATAAATAAATCGATGTTGGTTGTTTTTATTTCTTCTTGCTTTGTTTTCCTTTATGATTGATTTTTTTTTTTGAAGAATCTGAGCAGAAATTGACTTAAGGAGAAATGGTCATGATTGGGCTTGACAACTGTGAACCCCTATTCTAATTTATTACTTTAGGAACAACTCCATGAAGAAGAAAATAATTTGAATGATGAATAGTTCTGTGCAGCTGCGACTCTGTAAGACTAGCCCATTTTTACCATTCCACGCAGCTGCGACTCCGTAAAAATATACCTATTTTCCCATTCTGTGTAGTTGCGACTCCGTAAAAATGTGCCTATTTTCTTGTTCCACGTAGCTGCAACTCTGTAATACTTGCCTATTTTTCCCATTCTGTGCAGCCGTGACTCCATAAAAATATGCCTATTTTCCTGTTCCCCGCAGCTAGGACTCTGTAAAGATATTACTATTTTCCTATTCTGCGCAGCTGTGACTCCATAAGACTTGCCTATTTTTCTCATTCCGCACAGCTGCAACTCAGTAAAATTTTCCCATTTTTACTATTCTGCGCAGCTGTGACTCCGCCAATTTTAGTAGACTTTTCCTATTTCCCCCGGCTGCGACTCTGCCAATTTTTGTAGAATTTACCTAATTCTCGCGGATGCGACTTTACAAAATTGCAGCAGGTGTCATATCTTTTGTGGCTGCGAATCCTCCAGATCTATCCACAGAAGGGATGTGACTCCTCCAGATTTGTCCAGGATTTTTTCCGCCCATGATTTTGTTGATTCCGACTCACCTCACAACTTCAATTATGTTTCCGTCAATATTGACAAGACAGTTTTTGGTTCGCCGAAAGGAACATCGTCATAGGACACGTGCAATTATGTTTAAATTTGATGGCATCATTTGACACGCTGTATTATCTTGAGAATTCAGGGATCATCGCATAATTGCTAAGATACGATTTTGATTATTTACATGATTAAGCATTAAGTAGATTTGACAAAATTAATTATGTTTGCCTTTTTATACCTATCATTATACCCTTGCTTCGTTAACTATTCAATCGCACAATATAATGGGTACTCGATCTTATCTTACGGCCGTCACCTTTTTCCTAATTTGGGGAAAAATCTTACCAATGATTCCCTGCTTACGACTTTCTTAACTTTCCTAATTTTCCTAACCCCAACATCATCTGTTCACGCATGACCCTGTGCTATAACCTCCATTACTAGGCCTGTAAATTGTTGAGCTGATACCAACATTCAGAAGGAAAAGAACCATGCGTATCCCAGCCCGACACGAACCTACAAACATGCAGGAATTGCGCAGAAATGCTGAGGTTTTTGCTATCTTCGAAACTATTGGCTGGACTGAGTTTTTCCAATGATTAAGTGGTTTTCACCGAGAAACAGTTCTGCAGTTTGCTTTGAATCTCACAGAAACCAATTTAGAGGTCAGGGGTTTACATATAGAAGTTACTGAGGATATTGTAGTGGAGGTCACACGACTTCCTCAAAGTAGAAGAGCCTAGTTTGGAAGAAGAATCCGAAATGCTGCTGCAATGCGGGAGTTTCTTCTGGCTGGTGAACAGGTCTGCAAAGCGAAGAGGGGGATACCATTACAATCATTGCCTCACCCCTGGAATGAAGTCATGGTATTCTTGAATAAGTACATTACGTGTGAAGGTAGATATCAAAATGTGTATTTCTCTGAATTCCCTTTACTATCTCATTTACACCATAGGGATTTACTCAATATGCCCTTTTATCTATTTAAATATTTGCATCATATGGTGGGATTTGTGAAATCATCCAGACACCCATACTCGTCCCTCACCCATCATGACTTGATCAGACTACTCATCTTAAGGGCCTTAGCTCAGAGAAACCAAACTTGGGAGCAGTTTACTGGCCAACCTCAAATAAACCAGGGACCTATAACTTTTCCTGGTGTTCCAATAGAGTGTGAAGTTGAAGCGTCAACACTCTTGTGGGGTATTCAAATACATGAATAAGAGGAGGCACCAGCATAGTTGGGGGGAATGGTAGAAGAGAAAGAGGACCGGAGTCCCTCCAATTCAGTTGGGGGGGAAGATGAGGAAGAATCAGATAATCAGGAAGAAGAGGATGAGGTAGAATTAGATAATCAGGAAGAAGAGGATGAGATGAAATCATATAACCAAGAAGAAGAATCAAGTGAGGATGTAGCAACAATAAACCCTGCAGATGGGATAGAGGATTTGGGAGCTCCAACAGCAGAAGCTGAAGCTGGAGTAGCATTGGATGCTGTGACAGTTGAAGGTAAAGCTGTAGGAGCTATGATGACAAAAGGAAATGTAGAGGTTTTCACCATTGAATATTCTTTGGAATGGATGGGAAATCTTATTGCGGAGGAAACAAAGATGGCAGAGACCAGAGAAGATGCTGAAATAAGAAACATTCCTTATACATCAGCTACAGAATTGGAAGCTCCTTTACCACAAAGGAAGAGAATAAGATCAAAGGAGGAGGTACAGGCATCAAGGCCAGTGAGAAGAAGGAGAACTAGATCTATCACAGCAGCAAAAGCAACACGGGAAAAATGGGCCAACATTGAAGCAAACATTGAATTTCCTATATTGAGACCCAAGACAAATGCTGGGCCACAAGAACCTGTTGCAAAGAAACCTCAAATCAAGGGACTTTTGTTTGAAAATGGTCTGTTGAAGGAAGAGGTGCAAGTGCTCTGAAAGGAAGTGGAAAGATGGAAGGAAACATGCAAGAAATAGGTGGAAAGGAGATTTCACACATTGGTAGAAGATGTAGATTAGGTCTAAGGGTCACTTTCGGTTGAGGAAGGGGAAGAATTGGAAAAAGTAGTTTTCCATGAGAGTGGAGAAATCTTTATTCAATTAGGATACAAAGTCACAATGCATGTGTTTGTGGCAAAAAAACCCACACATGCAGTTGGAGAAGAATGAAGAACATCTGTGGGAGAATTGAGGGATAAATAAGAACTATAAGTGGAAAGGATCCCCAATGTAGAGGTAAGGGAATGTGATCAATTTCAGGCTTAGCCACATGGTGTTGTTACACAAGAACCAACAACCCTGGAAATTTTTGTTGAAGATGCTACTCAATTGGAAGTGAGTGAGCTAGAGGTCGAGACAATCCCTGACCTGAACCTAGGAGTTTTTACTATGAACCCAGAACAACTCAGGACATAGAACTAGAGGAGGGAGACCTTTAGCAACAGGAAAATGTTGAAGTTGATCATGATGTTGTCACATAAGAAACAACATCCTCAGAAAACCTTGCTAAGACTCCCATTCGACTAGGGGCATTTGACCTTGAGGTGGACATAATCCTCGATGTCAAATTAGGAGAAGATGAACATATGCAGTCCCAGATATCAAGGGACACTAAAGAATTCGGGGACCAGTCTCATGTATATGGGGACACTGAAATACTCGGGGACTAGACTCATCTCTCATTGGATATGGAAGTAACTCAAGAGAAACCCAAGTTTCTAGAGGATCTGGAAGAGAGGGAAGTTGTTACACAAGAACCAACATCTCTACAGCTCCCTGTTGAAGCCACAACCAAGAATCAAGAAGTTCTAGCCAAGTCTCAAGAAGATGCTGAGTTTGAAACATGGGAAGATGTTGCCACACAAGAACCAACATCTTCACCATTAGCTGTTGGAGTTGAAAAAAAGGGGTTTCAGGAAGAAGGTGCTATTACACAAGAACTAGCCATTAGAGGAAATTTCAATTTAAAATGGGCCTTCCAAAAATAATAAAAATTCCATGTCATCATGTATTAGCCAATCAAAATGCTTTAAAATTCAAAAAGGGAGCACCTCTTAAAAAAAAATTAATATAAATTTGGGGATAGGTATCATAAAAAAACTACTTTTATTGTTCGTATTTTCGGCATATGTCCATGTGATTTTACTCAAATTTTGATCGGGAGAGATTGTTGGATGTGGAGTTAAATTCCAAATCCAACGAGTACCCACTCGACATACTTTTGACAGGCCTCGTTACCCCAAAAACAAGAAATACCTGAAAAAACGTGATGATGACTATCAAAAGTATGCCAAGTGGGTACTCGTTGGATGCAGAATTTAATTCTGCATCCAACAAGATCTCCGGATCAAAATTTGAGTAAAAACACAGGGAGATATGTCGAAAATACGAACAAAAAAAGTAGTTTTTTCTTTTCTTACTCCAAAATTAATAAATATTATTTTATTATTTTAACTATTATTTTATTAATTTTCCTTAGGAGGCCCATTTTGAGTTGAAATTTCCTCTAATGATCCTCAGAATTGATTACAGAAGTACACTGGGAGGCAAAAGTTGTTGGACCACTAGTAAAAGAGGAAGTTATTTCACTTCCGATCCAGAACAATTAGGATGAAACATCGGGTAATAAGGTATGGATGCAATCTTACCAAGAATTTGTCAATTTAGATTTTGATGAGGAGAAGGACGCAGAAGAGGAAAGGATTCAAGGTCTAATAGAAGAACTCTCACTGCTGAAAAATAGAAGTAAAGAAATGGAAAAGTGAGGTGGATAGATATCAGAAAGGAATGATTCCCATTGTTTAGCATAGGAAGACTATCAGTGAACAAAGGGAAAGATGGGAAGAAGAGCTAATATTCCAGAAGTTCCATTGGGAAGAAGTATAGAAAGAATTGAAGGAGTTGAAGTCCATGCAAAAGGAGAAAGACCAACTATACATTCTCTCCCGAGAATCGATGAGCTCGAGAGCTCCATCTCCCTCTTATCCTGTATTTTTATATGAATAGTTCACTTGGTTTAAGATGAAGGCACTAAAACAAGGGAGACCTTACTAAGTAGCACCTTCAGACCTGTTTTTGGAAACCTTTATGAAAAGTGGATTCACTGAGAAGAATATTTTGTGTGAGCTTTATTTACATGAAATGGCTTTCCCCTTGGATCAATATTCAAATCCTACTCCTCACCTAGGTGATGTCCAACTGAGGGATTTTTCTTCTTTTGTTAGAAACCATGTGCAATGGGAGGATTCATTTCAGGCAATTTCTTAGAATGAGGCTCACTCTAATCTTTGGATTTGGTGTGAACCTCAATCCCCTCACCTTGTTCATAATAATCAAGAACAGAGGCTTAAATCTCCCATCTAGACTCAGCAGTTGGTCGAGTTCCAAGAGAAAGTCATCTCCACTTGTGTTAGCCAGATTTCCAGGAAGCAACGTTTGGCTTTGGAGGGCAGTAAGCATAGGTGGCAGGATTCCCCTTCATCAATTAAGAAAAGGGACCCTTATTGCTTCAAGAATTTTAAAGAGGCTCTCCCTAGGGTTGAAGGGTACGTTGATTGCATGAGGAAATGTGGAGCTAACTGGTTGGGACTTAAATTCAAGTTCCCGCTTATTTGGTGGCCAACAAAACCATATAAGGAATATTTTTCATTGACAAAAGTTGAAGAAAGGCAGTGTTGGAAATATTGGGTTGGAATGGATATCTAGATGGGAGGGAATCACCTGAACCCCCCTACAAATTTTTATCTCTCAATGAGTGAGGCACAGTTCGAGACTATGATTCAGACTAGTGGAGGTTGTTGCACGAGGACATGCAACAGAGAAGTTGGGGGGAGATGTTGGGGCCCAAAATGCCCCTTTTTAACCACATCCCTTATACCCTGTTTGTCTTGTCTTATTCCATTTTATGAACCAAACAAACATTCTTTCCTCACTTAAGCCATGAATCTTCATAGGTATGATTAATTATTCTTTCATCTTATTAATGCTTATGATTGCTACAATCAGGACTTTGCTTCTTGAATTATGCTAACTCATTATGATTTCACAAAGATAGTGCACGCTGTGAGAGAACATGTGTAGCATCCCGAGTGGTCCAATGAGGATATGAGCGTTCACTGTTAGCTGTGACTTTCTAGTTTCATCTTTACACATGGATCCAACCAAGGGTCATCATTTTACACGGGCTATGACAGACATGGCTGCAACAGACATGGCTGCAATAGACTTAGCTACAATAGTGCGCCACTACTTGAAGTTAGGTGCAATAGTTAGGGCTTCTCTTGAATTGGTTCTGTTATTCATTTATTGGCTTGGGCAACAGAATTGCATATATTCCCTGCTTCTATTTAATTCCTCCCACAGCTGTAACAACGCATGTAACAGGGAAGCCTGAATATCGTAGATCTTCATGACTGCTTGATATTAGTGGGTGAGGGTTATGATTGTTGATGTATAAGTACGAGGAAATATTCAGAGCTAGGGGTTGGACAATATCAGATTTTATTGTGTAAACTATAACAGAGACTGTGCTTTCATTCCACCATTTTAATACAAGGAGCAGGATTCTTCAAATGTCTGTGTTTTAACTTGTGTTAGTTCCGCCGTCTCTGTTTGAAAGATGGGCCCGCTTTCCCTCAGATATCGCCAAGTTAATTAGATTTTTGGATAATTAACTGTGTGGTGTGGATGTTACATTGTATGCATTCATTTCAGTAGCTACAACAGTCATGTTTAATTGTTGTGATTCCTTGCATACTTAGTACTTGCATTTCCTTTAAGATGCAGTAGTGTGGTGTGACAGTCGACTATGTAGGTTAATTTATTTTATGCATGTGTGTGATAGATGTAACAGTCAAGCTCACCTTAGTTTCTATCAATTACTTGTATTTATCAGGTTTGCTAATTCAGGTAGACTATAGTTTAGAGCTGTTTATTCAATTCCTGTTATTTCTTATTCCTAGATTAAGGTTGGATTAACTAGTCACAATGGATTTGCGTATAGTTTGGTAAATTAGGATTTAACTTTTCGCAAAAGTAATTCTAGATATATATTTCATGAATCATTCATTGCTGGATTGAAGTTTTAGGAAGTGATTGGAATTCTGAATTCTTAGATAGGTTGTTTAGATCAGTTTGATTATGGGAGGAGTTTGACGAATAGATAAGTAGGACAATTTATTCAATCATCAACTACTTAGTGTTTAAGCACAGATAGTGTGAGTTATCTTTGAAATAAAAATACTTCCCTGGGATGACAATCTATATTGAGCATTCTGCATGATGGTTTTAATTAACTGGAATATAGAGTGACCAACATATCCGATGACCTCCTTGACCAAAGAGGTATCGTAAATTGGATGATGCTTCATTCTTTCCCATCGGATAACCGAGGACAAATGCATCGGTACTGTGGCATAGTCGTCGATACGGTACCATCTCCCGTTGGATAACCGACGACCTCGTTGAAATTGATAAAAAAATAAATTGAAATCTTTTCAAATCTAAAATAAAAACAATTAAAATAAATGGAAATATTTTCAACTTCTCATACGTTTGGGAATTGATTTGGTCAAATCTAGAAACAATTAAAATTATTACAGGCTAATGAAAATAGGATCTAGTGTAATGCAATATAAATTATTACATGCTAATGAAAATAGATAAAATAAATGTGTTTTTATAAAGTATTAAAAAAAAATACTTGCAACAGATTAAGGTAACCCTACACCCATAATTAACAGAGTTAAAAAACATACAAGGATTCATTTACATGTCCACAAGCATAAATTTACCATCAAAATCAAAATAAATGCAAACGTTGCAAAAAACATGCATGTGGAGAAAGGGTTTAGGGTAGCAGAAGTGGGCCAACATTGAGAACAAAACTAACCTTTGTCAAAGCAGAGGATACTTCTTATTGCATGATCTTCTAAACAAAATCAAATACACCCTTGTATTGATTTGATGTTCCCTATTCCAACATTAAAAGTCAGATTACCATTGTCATCATGCTTCTCCTATCTTACTGTTTACAAAAGGAAATGCCTCTTGTCTATGAATTGACTATAGCTTAAATCACTTCTTAAATGGATACCTGAACCATCACTATGGTCTTAATTACATCAAGAGGAGTAGTTATTGCACCAGTAACAAAACCTGCATGAAAAGCATGACAAAGTATTTGATGATATTCCCAACATCAAGTCTCATTAAGGAGATGAATATTCTCAAGTTGTGAAAAGACAGATTTGTCTATTGCTATGTTGAAATTTTGTATTAATAAAAGAATACAGTTACAACCAAAGTTAATAGTTAAAATCAAAATTCACAAGAACCCTTGTTCATATGAATTTGGCTTGCTTTCCTGTATTGAAAATGAATTAGTTCTGAATATTTGTAGGGAATATATTGAAAGCAAAAGGACTCTGAAGGAATTTAAACACATGGACAAGCTATATCCAGATACTAAAACCAGTCAATACCAGTCAAGCATTCAACTGTACTATTTCTTACACCCTCTATAGCAAACAATGTTTTCCCCAATGCTTCTTAGAGTTTGATGCATTATTAAAGATGTCAGTCCAGCTATAGACAGAACCTTAATTATTCTAAATAAAAGGTCATTAACACCAAGAGTTAAAAGTTATGCAAGAATAAAAAGCTATTTTATTTTGATTTATCTTTTTTAAAATCCAATAAAACCTTCAAAAGACAATAGCTTACTCTATCGTGTTCTTGACAAATTCTTACTTTCCCCAATAGGAATTTACATTGCAATACATCTCAATGAAGAACCCATTAATCATTCAACTAGCATGGGTTCCTAATCAACAATTGGTATCTACAATCTTACATACTTGAAAGTAATTGTGTTGACAAAGCATGCATTGGATAGATGCTTATATTGTTCTAATACCGCTTCCATAGATCTTCCATAGGGTAGTATGCCTATTAGACTACAACTTTAGCATATTTTGTGTAAGATCCACCCTCACACTGGACAGTTCAGTGGCTACCAAATTCTGTTCGAGATAACATAAAACAAAATCGAATGACCAAACCTCTTTTCTAATGATTCCTCCAACCATAGCTTGAAAGAGTGCATTCTTCACCTATATGAGAAGACCTTTTACCATTTTCATATTTTTAACTTTTGTCTACATCTATAACTATAGGATGTTTAGATCTATATAGGATTATATAGAATATTTTTCTTTCTTCCATCTCATAGACACCCTTTAATATTTCATCGAATGCAATTTTCTTCTCTTATTCCCCTTTACCAGAACTTAGAAAAGATCAGTTAAGGACCAAGGTTATTTAATACAATCACATTCATAATATTACAATTACTCCCGTCATCCAAATAATTCCACAAATTAGTTATAATTGGACAATGGAACTATCCAAACAATTGCTTAAACAAATAGCAGAAGGAAAATATAACTGCATGTGATGAGAAAATAAATAGCTGTAAATAAATAAGTAATAAGTAATAACATATTTAGGTGTATGCCAAAAATTAATACTAGCCAAAGCGCCAATGAGGGAATTTTCAGCATCATAAAGATACCACCTTGCCTGCATTCCAAGAGGACTTCATTAGTGATGGTATGAGTCACTACTTAGTTGAGATGTTCAATATATATACGTATTACAAGCAAAGATTTGTATTTTGGAAATGGCAAAAAAACACATTAATTTAGGTTAACACTAGTGACAAAATACATTGTCCTAATTATAGATCAACAATTGTAACATATACTAATACTAAACATGGATTATATTTAGACAAAATAATGGTAAAAAATTATATTGAAAGAACTTTTTCATGGACCACAAATTATGGCAAACATATGGCATAGCAATGAGGTGCATAACAAACACAATAAATGGGGTCAAATCATGGATGATAAAAGGTAAATGTTACATACAACTAATGTGTTTTTTTCTTATTTTCACTATTTTATTCATTTTTCCACAAAGGAAGTTAGGTCAACCTCCTTAAAGGGTTTTTATACTCATATACATCTTCACAGTTGGAAGGTGGTTAAGGGTTAGGCAGTTTGATTGGAATCACTTATTGTGGCAGCAAATCAACTCTTCACCTCCATCCACCAAATTTAGGTCACTACCAACATTGCTAGTGATAAGATATTTAGCAACCTGTCACCTATCATCCAATTTAATGTATACAATATATTGGTAATATGTGATTGAATCAATGATGCTTATAGTAGTTTTATGACTGTTGATTGTCAAAGATTAAAGTGTTGAAAAATAATTGGTAGTTAGTAGTTCAAGTTTTGATTCTTTCTTCACTCAAGATGTAATTATTTCATTTGGTTTCTTGTTATAGTCACTTGCAAGACCTATTCCCAACCATTTAAAATTAACTCTTTGGAACCATCCTTTCTCTTTATCTTTTCTAGGACAGTGGAACATGGAGTTTTGTAATATGTTTCATTTCTTCATAATATATGTAGACTATCATATAAGGTTCTAGTATACACCTTCTAATGATACCCCCCCTGTGATTGAAAAAACATCAGTCCAAATGAAGAGGATTTCCAATCATTACAAGGGTTGGCCTACTTATAATTATCATGCAAATTTTGTTTGTGCAGATTCATGTGATAACAAATTGGTTTCATTGATGGGGACTTCATTAACTCGCTAAATTTAAAGCCTTGGTAAGGGAGTATAAGGATGTATTTCTGTGGTCTTATGATGATTTAAATACCTATGATACTAAGTTTATAAATCACACAAGTCCATTGAACAAGGATGAAATACCATTCAAATAGAATTATTAAAGACACATGAACCCTAACGTAGCTTTGGTGATATAGAGAGAGTTACAAAAGCTCATGGATTCCCACATCATCACCCCTATTAGGTATTCAAACTAGATTGCTCAATTTTGTTCCTGTTAGAAATAAGAACTCACATTTGTATTGATTTCAGAAATATTAACCTTATGTCTCCCAAAGACAATTACCCCCTTCCAAGCATGGAACATGTTTTACAAAATATAATAGGATTAGGGATAATGCACATGTTGGACAAATTCTTTGGCTGCAACTAGGTATTAGAATCCAACTAGGTAGGTCAACTTAAAGGAGGGTTAAGTTAGCCTTTTCAAGTATAAATAAGGCAACTCCTCCTCATTTGTAATCAAGATCATGGGATCAAATAAGATACTTTTTCTCTTTCTTCTTGTGTAATGGGTTAATCGAGTGGTGCACACCTCCTTTCTTGGCAAGTTCTAGGTGTTTTCAAGGGTAAAGTTGATGCATGAGGTCCCTTTACTATCTTTCAAAGTTTGTATAAGGTGAAAAGATTCTTTGTTGTCAATGTTTCTATGTGATTGGGTCTATTAATGAATGGACAAGGAAAATGAGATAATCACAAATGAATGGGGCCTATATCCTTGTGAACTTAGCAACTAGTTTCTTCGAGTTTTGATTGATGAATAAAATGTGAGGAAGGCACGATCAATCATATTTTCCCCGAGTATTTTAGCAAAACGTACATGCAACAAAGCTATGTTGGAAATACTAATTATAATTTTTTGGTACAACTTACCTTGATTTGTGGAGCTTGGAACTGTCTTCTTTTGCTTTGCCTTTCAAAACATCTTTCAACATACTACAAATATTTTCCTGTTGCAATAATTTCATGTTAGGACCCATAAAATACATATTTGGATGTTTATGAAAATAACAAAACGAATCTAAATAAATACAATTTGAGTAGTATGTCTAAATGAATAAAAACAACAATAATAATGAACATTTTACAGTTGATGAACATTTTTAATTTAACAATGTAAATTACAATAATATTCAAGTGAAATAATTGGTAATAAGAGATCACTTGAGGAAACATGGAGAACCACAACTCTATGTATATAAGGCCATTGATCACATCAAAACACCAATTTTCCTCTGAAATACAAAATTGTTTCCCAAGTCTATCTGTAATAAGTTCAATGGATGAGTCAAATAACAATAGTAAAATTTATACACTACAATTATAGAAATATAGGGTTCACCTAGATTGTCGAGGTGAACCCTATATTGGTCTCGGACAATCTTCATATGTTGTCCAACCTTCTTTAGTACTTTCGTTGTATTGAAGGTATCTTTTCTGAACATGCCAACCAACCAATTAGTCATATCATCCTTTAAATATTTTGTCTGTGTTGGAGTATCGGTACAACCTCCACATGGTATAACCACCACACCTCTGGGAATATAAAACAAGTGGACTAACCGCCACTCCTGGTGATAGGGCCTTGTGCTGGGTTTCAAATGTTCATCAACATCTGCAAGTTTTGGTGTAATGAAAAAACTTACATGGTATCATAGCATAGGTCTCAGGTTCAATTCCCCCGAGCTACGCCAAAGGTGGGGTGCGGGAGTATCGGTACAACCTCCACATGGTATAACTATCGCACCTCTGGGAATATAAAACAAGTGGACTAACCACCACTCCTGGTGATAGGGCCTTGTGCAGAGTTTCAAATGTTCATAAATATTTGTAGGTTTTGGTTTCATGACAAATCTTACATGGTAATAAAATTGAGCACATAGATCTATGGATCAACACACAACTCACAAAACAGATCAGACAATTTTACTCAGAATTGAAGAATGAAACAGTGCAAAAATTGGCTTGCAGCCATGAAGACTTCCATTAATCAAAAGTAATTGGATAATTAGTTACAATGTAATACACTGGTATTAATAAACAGTCAATTCGAATGTGTGGAAAAGGATTTCGAATTGATTGACTCTACCTACTTGCATGGATAACTAGACATGTCTAAATCACATCGAAGCCTAACTAGTTAGCTCCAGTTGTCTAAAATAGTGCCTCAGTCAGTTACAATAAGTTAACTAGTCTAACTGAATGTGGTAGGTGAGGAAAGGCGCCTTCCCACATGCAATCAATCAATGACTAGCGCTAACTGAATGTAACTGACTCCTAACTAGGCTTAACTAGTCACTAACTAAACTCAACTGAAGGAGGTTGGTTTCGACACTTCCAGTGGCTCCTAAATTGTAGGGATTGGTCTAGGAGGTGCCTAAATTGATGCATGGAAGTGCGGTCAGTGGAAGTTAGCCTCAACTAGTGTTCCCCACACTCTAGTAACTGGTACATGTGTCCCAATTAGGCCATGTGGACCCAATGATGCTCATGACTAAATATAGACTGAAAAGACTCCTAATTTAGACATAATTGACCAAATTGGACAAGGGAGAATTATAATCCTAATAGTATGTCTGTCCTACCTGTAGATGGTGGGATCGAAGATATCCAAGTTCAAATCATTTACATTTTTATAAAATACATCATTTCCTGCAAAACAATCATGCCATCATTAGTTAAAAAAAGTTTTTATCGATATATTAAAAAAAATTATAAAACCTAAATTGAACAATCTATAATTACCTGGAATATTCTCTATATTTATTGGAATGAGTTCCTCATTCAAAAAAAATGTTGTCACTATTGAACCCATGCTAGTGACATGGGAATATATAGGAAATGTTACTTCAACATCAACATTAGTATCAGACCCTGCCTCCACCCCTTCTTCTGCATGATCTATTGTGTGTTGGTCAGCATCAGTTGCACCCTCTGCTGGCCTTGGGGGTGTCATAGAACATGTTTTCAACTGTTCAGTTGACAACAAGGTTGCAGTATCTAGTGTACATGGAGTGGTTTTCTCACTGCGCCCAACACCGCCTTCACCACCAGTGTGTGGTCGCATAATTTACTGTAAATACAAACCATTTAATTATAAGTTCACTATCATATAAAATTAAAAATTATAAAGTTATAAATGAATTCATGTTATGATTTCACAACTTACTTCCAAGGTCTGAGATCTCTGGATCAACACTTGAACCTTTTCTTTGATCTCGTTTGTGTGCGGAATTATGAATAGAAGACGAAGCATATTTGCATGAATTTTTTTCAAGGTCTTCTCTAGCAGCTTCACCATGTCTATAGAAGAACTAATGTCAACATCATTCAACAACTCATTGACATCAAAATCAATGGACTACTGTGTTGCTCTTTCATAAACTGAATCATTTGTCTGCAACAAAAATATACAAAACATTGCTTAATTATTGAAGCAATAGTCTGAGAAAAAAATTATATTAACAAAAAATATCTATCATTATAGATTCTTAGAATTACATCTAGGTTTACCTGATGCCTAGACAACAGTGTGGTTTGATCAACAACTGGGGACTTTCCCCAATCATCCACCTGCAAAAAAAGTAGACAACATTATCATAATGAACGCAATTATAAAACCGAAAAAATACATAACAAAATAAACATTATGCTACATTTTATATATGTGTACAATTTTGAAGTATTTAAATTGTAGAATTACATTCAGGTTTACCTGTTGCCCCGAGGCTATAGTCGTCTGATCAACATACAGGTCGATTCCCCGATCAACACTCTACATAAAATATAGACAAGATTATATAAACCAAACGAATATACTATTGAAAAAACATAACAAAAAAACTATTTGTACATATTAAATTTTTACAATGGCATCGATGTATACCTGCTGTCTCGAGGGAGGTCTAGTAACATCTACTGTGAGGGAGGTGCCTCTGATAGAACCCTGCATTAAAATCATACTAAAAATTACCTAATGAAACCAAAATACTCACTAAAACAATTTAATAACATAACATTTTGATGAATACATGTTTCCTCGAGGATGGTGTACTCCTCTCACCAGCTGCAGGGGTGATGTGCCCCCGATCACCTCCCTTCGAAGTCAACATAGGAAATTTAATAAGAAATTATAATTATTTGCTAACAAAAAATCCTAAAGATGTTAAAATAATTAATAAAAGGTTGAGTAAATTGTTATATGTACCACATCCATACTAACCGTGTTTGTATCTACTTGATTCAAATTGTAATTAATAAGAATCTCTTCCCCAACAGCTATTGGCTTAATGGCACATACAAAGACACTGTTTCCTTCACGCCCCTCAAATATGCAGTTGGGTTTCTCAAGTGTAGACCCTCATTTTGTATTGTTTATAAACCCTGCAATATTCTCAGTTGTCTTTGGCCTTCCGTTAATGTACAACATTGCTCCTTCAATTTGATCTTTGTCTTTTAGTTGTAAATAATTTACTGACAACCCATATCTATGCATACTTCATGTATATTAGACTAGGTGTATCCAATGATTGTAGTTGTAAAAGGGTCCAACATACTCCATCAATTATGTACATCTTCTGTAACAAACCTTTATGCCATCCATGCAAAACAACCCCAATCTATGTAATGATGATAGTGCAATTCTATATATCCTCTCATTCACAAAAAAATCATTATTGACTTGAGGAATAGCTCTAGGTATCCATTTTTTCACTAGATGTTTGTACCTTAAGGGAACCTCAATGTCTCCTATTGTCTCATCATCATAGGAACATGACCCCCCTCCTGGGAGAAAAAAGTCCATGCATTTAATGAATTTATTCTGATCTTCTGACATCTAGTTGATCTAGCCCTTGTAGACCTACTATATGTCTCACTTTCCTCTAGCCTTCCTAAACTCCCCTCGCTCGAGGAATATAGGTCTGAAAAATACATGTTTGGTTCTACCTGCACCATGGTCAGAAAAAACTTGGCAATTAAGAGAAAAATACCAACAAAAACTTGGATAGACTTATAAGCATGACATAATAGTGATATCATTATCTTGAATAATATCAATAATTCCCTAGTATAACAGTTCATCAAATAGTCCTTTAACAAGAGATAGATATCAAGTGGTTCGATAGCTAATGCTTCATCCAACTTATCTCAAATTACAAACTACTTTTTGGACAAAATTTGTAGGTGTAGCTTTTTAAATTTATTTTGTTTCCTCAGTAAAAATATTTAAGACCCAGTTTATGGATCTTAATATATATAATAAAATCATTTGCTAAGATTTTGTAACTTTTTTTCATAAGAAAAATAGGTGTTCCTTGATATTCAATATTGAATCAAAGGTAACTTGTACATAGTCCTGAAAATAAGTCATTCCAGACGCGAGTGGAGATAAGTATCAACAACTTTCCCAAGTGGAGGGATGGAACACACAATACCAAGATGACTGAAGTAGCAATACCAAAGGGAGAACATAAGGAGCCCAAACAACTTATCCAAGGAGGCATCAATGGTGGAGAAAACACACCCCTGGGGGATGAAAACAAAATATATATCCCCAGCTAAAAGAAGAAAGGTGCTAATGTATCCCATAGTTGAAAGAACCAAAAAAGACTATGCCACATAAATAAAAAAAGCTCTTAAAAGAGTTGTATCATGCCTTCCTCAATGATTTCTCCTTCTAAAAGTTATGAGAAGGAGAGGAGGCCAACCTTCATATTCAATTCTTCCTTGTATAAACGATCTGCACCCATATTGTTCTCCCTGTAGACATGCCTAAAGTTATATAACCCAAGAATTGAAGTCGACGAATGTATAGCATATATGTCGTATTTAATTGATATCTGACGACAATTTTCTCTACATAGATATTGGAAATCCGATGACGTCTACTTCTTAGAGGTCGAAATTTCAAACATGCAACATGGAATTGTAGCTGGCCCCAACAACTTCTTCATGTCTTGGGGAAAATTGAATCTTAATTGGTGGCATGATATGCCACCATCATCACTGCTGGACCATGGTCCCATTGATGAATTTTCTATTTTTAAATTACTCAACAATAGTGGAAATCAATTATCCCAATACTTTTTAATTTTGATTACCCCCATGTCCAAACCAGATATGTACTTGGAGAACTGGCACAAGATGAATTCTATTTCAGGTTTTGATACATGGATTGATAAATAATTGTTTTAATAACAATAATTTATCAAAAAAAAAGAAAAGTACTAAAAATTACAGTTTCTCAAATACAATGAAACTGACTCTAATCAAATCTGATTACTGTGAAGAACCAACAAGACAGAGTCTAGATGGATCTGACCCCTATGAAGACCCCAAACCTCTGGCTCCTGGAAAAAAACAAACTACTAGAAATAACAGTTTCTAATATATGGTGAAAATGAATCCAATAAACTCTGATTACTGTAAAGACTTGGATGCACCTATAATAAACACGCCAGTATAGATGGATCTTACCCCTCTAGTTGTGTAGGAAATCTAGGGGTTAACAATGGTGACTCAAGGGGGTGACATCCTATTGCAAGGTGTTGAGAACCATGAGGTCTCTATAGTCTAAGGCTCTAAAAGCTGATTCATGGAAATCTTCCTGCATCAATGTTCCTGTCCACTTGAAAGTGGATTCAAATGATGGTGCATGCACTAACCGATTGGAAATAGAACCAAAGCACACATGCCCATCTGCAAATGCAAGCAACAAACCACATAATATGTACACCTCTCCTATTGGAAAATGCACTGAAGTTGAAAATTAGGAGGAAGCAACATGGTCACATGGCATGATTAGAAAATGTTCCATAAATCATCCTTGGCCAGAGCCAGAATGCATTCAGGCCAGGAGGAAGAAAGCAATATTCTTATTGTGTTCCTTAAGCCATATTATGCGGGACTTCCGTTTCCAGTGTTACTCTTTTGATTGAGCTTGCATAACCATCTGATCATTGAGGTCCAATTCCTTTTTGTGAAGGGTGGGAGTGTCCATCATGCCTGTGGCCATTATTTCCTCTTGAGTTGAGAAAATTTATCTCCAACTATTGCATTTGGAAGAAGATGTTGCCAAAGTTGTTTGTGTTCCAGGATTTAATCTTGTTTTTCAGAATGTTAGTTTTTTGAACCAATATTGACTTCTGCATGGTTCCAACATTATTTTATCATGTCCTTAAAATGAAAATTTGAAAGCCACATTTTGTCATAGTGGAAGGGAGTTCCTTTTGATCTTTCTCTAGAGTGCCACTGTAAAATAATTGGCTAGTGGTCTGATCCAATTGGGAGGATTGTGGGTTCCTATTCCATCCTCTTAGACAAAAGATATTTTGAGAGAATAAAATGGTCTAATTTTTCATCTACATGTTGCTCCATGCTTTTTCCAGGTAAAAATTTAATTGCTAGAGGCATCTGCATACATGAAATATGTAGGACATAAGGGGCATGATCATCTTCATGAACCAAACTTGAAGCCCTTCTTGAACAACACACCCATTTAAACTAAGTAACATTAAATAGAATTTATCTTACTTGGAACAAAGGGCACTCAGGAAATACCACCATCCATCTATTAATATAGAATAAACAAGAGAGTCTCAAAGTGGTCAAAGTAAAATTTAAAGGCAACTTGTGCATGAATTGGTTTAGTTTCACCATGATGAATATGTTGTCTATGATTGTCATTGATGAAAACATTAATGGCAAATTTGAAGTGTGATGACATGACATGAAGCAAAAGAAAGCAAGCAAACAAGTGTGTGGGTGGCAAGAGATGAAAAAGCACAAGGACATTGGATGTGGGCACAAGCACAATTCCTTTCTTCGAAGCTCTCAACACCTTAAGCGTTTGGTGTAGGACTTTCATATTTAATAAATTTTATAGTATTGTAAGGAAATTTTATACTTTTGAAAGTTTTTCTAATTTGTAAGGCACATTGGAAAGATGGTACAACCCTATCTTGAAAAATTTCAGAGTTTTTAGCTAACTAAATGCCCCGTGATAACACTATGGGGAGAGCTCTGAAGTCTTTTTAATCCTTCTTTTGTATCTAGATCTTCAATCACTCTTATATTGGAGAGATCTGAAATATTTTTAATCATTTCTTTGTATCCATTAATTATAAAACTCGTATATTTGTTAGAATATTTAGACACTTAGGAGTTAGTTAAGATCAACTTGTGTAATATATCCGTTAGGTAAAAATGTGTTTCTTTAGTATGCATTTGTAAATATTCTAATTCAACGGTCACGATATTTTCTAGAAATAGAGTGATTCGACGGTTCAACTTCTCTTAGGTCATACCTACCATTGATCCATGGCTTAACACCTGCTTGGTCTATGATCTCTATTTAAAGAGCATAAAGGGTCCTTGGCTAGTTGATCGATTATGAGAAGCTCATGTAACTTTCTTTCTTTTTCATAATGAATTGCTCCAAGTAGCTATTTGGCTGGGGTCGTGGACTATTTCCCTCTCGAGGGTTTTAACCACGTGACAAACATCGGTGTGTTGATCTGTGATCTATTTGTGTGAAGTGGTTGTTCAAGGTGTCTAGTCTTTTGGGAGTACCCTGTGTACCCGAACATGGTATTAGAGATTTTATGAAGAGCCGCTTTCGGTTTTGATCTAGATCTGGAACCAGTGTTGCCGAAACTTTGAAAGGGTTTCTGGTTCTGGATTTTGTGTGCATTTTTGGCTTGTGGGAGCTATTCTATTGCATCCGGAGCACCGTTTCCATTAAGAAATAGTTTTTGTTTCATCGAAAACCGTTTCCGTTTGTTCCAGAAACACCCATTTTGGCAAATCTGAAGGTATAATGTTACAGTGACGGATTTGTTTTTTTTAAATCTCTCATATCTTATCAGTTTTATTATTAGATCTTTTTTGTTTTAGTCTCAGACTATTGCCTTCCCTAACTACGTATGCTCTTTGCCGTGCACCTTGCGCGATCGTGGTGAATCAGAAACAGTAAGGGAAAGTTGTTTTCTTGTCTTCTCGGCTCCGTATGCTCTTTGCCGTGCACCTTGTGCGATCACAACAAATCTGAAAGAGCGAGAAAACTTGAAAACATACACTTTCTGGGTAAGCTAGAAAAGATTTAATGCCATTGTGTGGAAAAAGTTTTTTTTGTTTTTGTTTTTGTGATTTGTAGAGAAAAAAGGCAAGCATGGAGAACGAGAGAGAAGAGTAAAAAAAAAAAAGTCCCATTCCTCTTTCCATTCTTTTATGTACCTTTTAAACTTAGCTCACTTGGTCCAAAGTTGCTTTATTTCTTAATAGGTCTTGAATTCAAGTCTTATTATGCTACTTTTTAGTGCATGCTGTTTCTATTTTTAAGTTACTTTATTATAAAAGTACATCTCACATAAATAAAATAAAATAAAAAGTGAGTCACTTAAGTCTTTTAATTTATTGCCGCACTATTTAAAAGTAACATTATTGTAAAAGTGAATCTCACTTATTCTACACAAGTGATTCACTTCAAAGCAACTTTATTGTAAAGTGATTGTCAAAGGTTGATCTTGGGAAGAGGGGGATTCTTTTTTTTAGTTGGTCAAGTTAATATCTGCCACGTCACTATTGGGGACATCTTCAACATTTTTCTTGATCAAGCGTAACTTCATCATCTAGAATCCGTTTTCAGTGCCGTTTTTTTTAAATCTGCATATTTTTTCGATGTCTTTGCAACTAGATAGTTAGTTTCTATTTTTTCAGAAATTATTTTACAGTATGGCCGCCCCTTGTGATATTATACTTACAAGTTCTAACTATTTCTCATGGAAATCTCATATGGAGGATGTTCTACGAAGTAGGAGACTTTTCGGGATAACCTCAGGGAAAGAAACAGAACCCATTGATGATGATAATAAAATTAAATGGGCAAATAGATGTGATGAATCTTGTGGATTGATTGGGATGTCAATCTCTACTGATTTGCGATTCCACATATCTGGAATTGATGAACCTGATAAAGCTTGGAAAAAGTTGGAATCTGTGTTTGGTAAACACGATGAAATTCAGGGTCATCAACTTGAGAATGAGTTTCTTTCCTTGAATCCAAATGATTTTTTCATGCATTCAAGACTATTTATCTAAGTATAAAACTCTTAGACTCTTATGTGTAGAATGCAAGATTAAGAAATAAGACAAACAAAGTATTTATCATATTATTTCCAAACTTGGACCTGCATATTCTGTTTTTGTATCTACATTATACTCCATGAAAGAATCTTTGACTGCAGCTAGCTATCAAGAGCCTAGTATTGAATCTTTTTGTGATTCCTTAATTAGAGAGCAAGATAAGCTCATTCATCTTGGAATAATTAACAATGCAGATACATCTGGGAAAGCCTTATTGTCCCAACATAAAGAAAAGTCCAATCCTCCCAGGAAATAAAATTTTTACAATAATAAGCCAAACAAAAAGGGTCCCAAACCCTCTCAGTCAGCTCCTTCTTTAAAAAATGACAAAGGATCCAAGCAAAAAGGAAAGAAGACTGAGCGTCATTGCAATTTTTGTGGGAAAGATAATCATGATGAATCTAAGTGTTTCAAGAAGATGGTAGCCTTGGAAGCAACAATGAAGAAGTACCACATCAGCATAGATTTGTCTTCAAAATATAACTCTCATGGACATGCACTTTGTGCTTCTGGTTACTCTTATACTGCATCTTCTTCTTCTACTTCAAATGAATGGCTCATTGATTATGGAGCATCTTATCATATGGCTAAGGATAAAGCCATATTTTCTACTATGCATGAATGTAACACCAAACAAATATTTGTTGGTGATGATAGATCTCTAAGTGTTGTAGGATCTGGAACAGTTCTAGTAGAAAATGGTCATTTAAGTGATGTACTATGTGTTCCAAAAATTTCCTGCAATTTGTTATCAGTCTATCAATTTACTCATTCAGGTGAAGGTAAAACTGTGACGTTTACACCTCACCAATTTGTAATCAAGGATTTTAAAAATCCTCAAAATGTCCTAGCTACTGGAACTGTTGATGATATTACCAGGTTGTACAAATTTAACAACTTTGGGTCATCACGTTTTCCTTCAGTTTTTGTTGCTCATAGTGATAACTTGAGGAAACTTTGGCATGAGCGATTTGGTCACTTAAATTATATCTCATTGCAACAACTATGTAAAGACAATATGGTGACTGGTCTTCCAATGGTATCTTGCAAGGATGGTGTTTGTTTCGGTTGTGTACTCGAAAAACATCTTCAGGATAGTTTTGACAAACATGCCTCTTGGCACGCCTCGGTTCCTTTGGAGCTTGTGCATAGTGACTTGTGTGGTCCTCTTCCATCTGCATCCTTTTCTGGTTTCAAATATTTCTTAACTTTCATTGATGACTACTCCAGACGCACTTGGGTTTACTTCCTAAAACTTAAGAGTGAAGTATTTAACATGTTCTTGGCCTACAAGGCCCTTGTTGAAAAACAATATGGTCATCAAATTATTAAGTTAAGATATGACAATGGAGGAGAATATGTTAACAACAAGTTCACTACTTTATGCACTGAACAAAGAATCCAACAACAACACACTGTTCCATATACACCATAAAAAAATGGTGTAGCTGAACAGAAGAACCAAACTTTAAAAGAAATGGCTAATTGTATGATCCAATCTAAGGGACTAAGTATTCAATATTGGGCTGAGGCCATAAATTATGCAAATTACATAGTAAATCATACACCCATTAAAGTTTTACAAGGTATAACACCGGAAGAAGTATGGAGTAAAATTAAACCAGATGTAAGTCACTTTCGTGTGTTTGGTTGTGAAGCATGGGCTCACATTTCGGATGAAAAACGGAAAGCATTGCAGCCTAAAAGAAAAAAGTGCATATTTGTTGGATATTTTGAAGATGTAAAATGTTATAGACTTGTTCAACCCCATTCACATGATATAATCATTAGAAGAGATGTTAAATTTGATGAAAATCTCTTGGCCTGCGAGCCTAACTTGGTTGGTGTGCCATCTTTGGCCTGTGAACCTGATTCGGCGATTGTTCCTTCTTATTCTTCTTCCAAATTCCTTGACAGGTTTCCAACTCCAGTTTCTGATGATAACAGTGAGGATGAAAATCCACCTCCACCTACTCATGTTCCTCAAATTGCACCAGCACCAATACTTCCTCGATGGGTCCGTTCAACATGTGAAGTAGCTGGTGATCTTGCCGGTGATCCTAGAGATCAACGTCAAACACATTTTCAATTTCAATGAGCCTCTTCCATTTTAGATCAAGTTTCCAAGAATCATGATCCATAAACTTTTGCAGAAACTTCAAGAAATCCAGATTGGGATGCAGCTATGGATGAAGAATATCGTTCCTTAATGGAAAACAATACTTGGGATCTTGTTCCTCTTCCAAAAGGAAGAAAACTTGTCAGATGTAAATGGGTCTATAGAAATAAGTATGCATCATATGGAAGTGTTGAAAGACTTAAGGCAAGGTTAGTTGCCAAAGGTTTTTCCCAAGTTGAAGGGATTGACTACAATGAAACCTTTTCCCCTGTAGCAAAAATGAACTCCATCCACCTTGTTCTTTCCCTTGTAGCCTTACATAAATGGGAAGTCCATCAAATGGATGTCAAGTATTCCTTCTTACATGGTGATTTACATGAGAAAATTTACATGGAACAACCTCCTGGATATGTTCAGAATAACTCTAGCCTTGTTTGTCTCCCTAAGAAATCCTTATATGGCCTTAAGCAAGCTCCTAGAGCTTGGTATGCCAAAATGGATAGCTTTCTCCTTGACACTATTTTTTCTAAATGCCATTCTGACCCCAATGTCTATACCAAGAAAGTAGGAGACCATCTCATCATACTTGTTCTTTATGTTGATGATCTTATCCTTACTGGCAGTGACCCTAAACTTATAACCCATGTGAAATCCAGTCTTAAGAAAAAATTTGAAATGTCAAACTTAGGACATTTGCATTATTTTCTTGGTCTCCAAGTCTTGCAAACCAAAGAAGGAATATTTATTTCCCAGTCTAAGTATGCTTGTGACCTTCTTCGTCGCTTCCACATGGAAGATTGTAAACCAGCCCCTTCTCCCTTCTAGTCTGGAGTCAAAGTTTCTGCCACTTGTACTTCCCCTGAAGTAGATGCCACCTTGTATTGTCAACTTGTTGGTAGTCTTTTATACTTGACTCATTCCCATCTTAACCTTTCCTTTGCCGTTGGTCATGTTGCCCGTTATATGCAAACTCCTCATGAAAGTCACTCAACAAAATAATACTTCGATATATTCGTGGTACAATTCAGTTTGGGATTCATTACAGTACAGGGGGGAAACCTTTGTTGGTTGGTTTCACTGATTCAGATTGGGTCGACGATCCTGATGATCGAAAGTCTACTGCAGGTTATGTTTTAAGTCTGGGATATGGACCTGTCACTTAGGCTTGTAAGAAACAACAAGCTCTTGCTTTTTATTCAGCAGAAGCAGAATATCGAGCCACAGTTAATTCGAGTCAGGAAACTTTATGGCTTCGACAGATCCTTTTAGATTTTGGATTTGAGTAGCAGCAACCTACTCCACTTTGGTGCGACAATCAAAGTGCCATCAAGCTTGCCAAAGATCCAGTTCTACATCAGCACAACAAACACATTGAGCTACACATGCACTTCATCAAAAATCTTGTTCATGATAGTGTTATTGAATTTCTCTATTGCCCTACAGATGATCAAGTTGCAGACATCTTCACCAAGTCTCTTACAAAAGCGAAGTTTTCTAAAATTTAGTCTATGTTAGGAGTTTAGGAATGTGTCCTTAAGGGGGGATAGGCTCTAATTCCCACTTCCTTATCCTAATAGTGTCACTTTTGTAAATCCTTCAATCCTATCCCAAGTTGTTCTTAAGGGGGGATGTTAGGATATTTAGACACTTAGGAGTTAGTTAAGATCAACTTGTGTAATATATCCGTTAGGTAAAAGTGTGTTTCTTTAGTATGCATTAGTATGCATTTGTAAATATTCTAATCCGACAGTCATGATATGTTCTAGACATAGAGTGATCCAACGGTTCAACTTCTCTTAGATCATACATACCATTGATCCATGGCTTAACACCCGATTGGTCTATGATCTCTATTTAAAGAGCATAGAGGGTCCTTGGCTAGTTGATCGATTATGAGAAGCTCATGTAAATTTATTTATTTTGCATAATAAATTGCTCCAAGTAGCTATTTGGTTGGGGCTGTGGACTATTTCCCTCTCGAGGGTTTTAACCATGTGACAAACATCGGTGTGTTGATCTGTGATCTATTTGTGTGAAACGGTTGCTCAAGGTGTTCGGTCTTTTGGGAGTACCATGTGTACCCAAACAATATTGAATTCCCTTAGCATCAACCTTTGCATCTTGTTAACCCATCCATCTCTGTCCAAACCTATAGTGCATATTGATAACTGTGTGATGATCAATATTTTCCAAAGACGGTCAATTATGTTTTTGAATAACTTTCCAAAGTTAATTCCAGAGTGGAGTTCATTCTTATAGACCTTAGATTTGATTGGAGCTTTAATCTTTCATAGTGCCTTCCACCACCAGACCACTCAGTTTTATTTCACAAACATTGCTTTATACCCTAATGCATGATTTTAAATTCCATGGAAGGGTTCTTAGACAAAACCAGAGTATCCTTTTCATCTATAATTCTAATATTTGTTTTCTTAAGTTGTTCAAAATATACTCTCCAATGATAAAGTTCCCTCTCTGTCAACCCTAATAGTTCTTTATTTCTGGAGAAAGAGAAGGCACTCGTTATTTCTGGAAACCTTATACTTAGAGTCTAAATAAGCTCGTATTCGTCAATTTGAGTAGGAAATTTTTGCACCATTCAAGTATTTCAATGAAGGGTTTGAAAATAACATATCAACAAACTATGATGAAAGCTACACTACCATTTTTATTATTGCATGCTTGTTGGAAGATAGTAGACTTCCATACTCAAGACTAGTGCAACATATTTATGACGAGTTGAAGAACAACATAGATCAAAACAGAGGAACAAAGTTCAATATTCCTACACATAGACTATATTTTTTCTCTTTTCAAATTAACATCTTTTTAGGACATGTTAAATTTTTTTTTATAATCACTATGGTGCATCATGGCCTCTATTCTTGTTTTGCAACATATGGGAATTGAGTAATTTATTGTATCAACCACTTGATCTAGACCACCAGGATTTTCTCTGTTAGATTATTACAATTATGAGGACATGTTTTCCTATATTAAGTTTATCGTTTATTATTTATTTATTCAATTTCACCAACCTATTTCCCAATATTTTTAGGCTTCTACTTTTGTAGTATATGTAGAATATACTTGTCTTAAAATTACTATTAAAGTCTCAAATTCAAACAAGAAACCTCTTTTCCAAATAAGAAATCTTTGAAAACTTCCATCAAACGTTGTCTTTAGCTGTTGGTACATTGCTTCAAGAATTTTTTAAGGATGCTACAAATCTGAGTTTCCACACTTTTGATACTACCATGAACTTCAAAACTGGTCAGATTTGCTAATAAGGTTTATTTTCAAACCTAGAGTCCCCAAACCTGCAAGAAGAGAGGATTTGTGGTTGTTATGACCTCATGACTGTTCATATTTGATGTTTTTCACCTCCATAGGTTGTTGTTCAAGATTTAAGCTACATGCTATAAAAAAATACACCCAAACCTGCCTCAAAAATGTCTTTTTCATTTGAATAATGGTTGATCTTTGACCTTTTTAGTCTAAATTCTACAGGGGATATCTTTTATCACTGTCAAAAGGTTAAGCATAGGCTTGATTGTGCTCATGTGTCTGACCCTAGGGATGTAGCTGATAGGACATCACCCTATTTTTTCTTTATTGTTGCTTCTCCACCCACGGGACTACCCAAGTCTGAGACTAATTGATTTTTGGACTCGGGAGGCCGTGATATGCCCAAAAGTGCCCAAATTATGCCTAGATTGATAGATTATGTTGTTTTAAACACAAAAGTTTCCAATAAATTAATTTTTTTTCTTCGATTGAGGGTTGATTAACCCTCAAAACAGCCCAAAATGCATGGACAATGTATACAATGTCAGAAAATCAAATTAGATGTAAATAGTCAAGACAATTCCCATCTAAGATGAATTTTGGGATACATAAAGGCTAAACAACAGTAAAATTCTTCTTTTTGGAATAATTTCACCTAATATCAATCATATGGATTCCAAATCCAAGGTGGGACAAATGCACATTAAAAAATACTATGATTGAATCCCTTGTTGCAATAATCATTCCAAATTATAAAAAGAGTTTGATGATTGCGTTTTCTATGCTAATCTTATTGTCTTTGCAAGTATGTGATGGTATAGGTCAGAATTGATGTGAAATAACCCCCATCACATAACTCACCAATCCACTAAACAATTGACTAACCATGTAACATATTAACACAATATCCACTCTCTCATTAAACCACTACCCCTTATGCTTAACCCACTAATCCACTAAACCAATAATATATTACCACTATAACCATTAAACATCTCATCCACTACCACAATAATCAGTAACACACTGATGTCTAACACCCAAATTCACTAAAAAGCTAGCCATTGACCTAGTTATGTACAAACAATTAGCCCACTAAAATATTAAGTGACTAACCCAATAACCAAATAACATACTAATCATTGAACCTCTAACTCTCTAATTACTAAATTGATAACCTTCTAACCCATTAACCATTTGAATACTAACACACTAACCTACTAACCAATATATTTCCAACACACTAAGACACTAAACCCTCTAATTTTATTTCAAACCTACTAAACTTTAACTCATTAACTAGTAACCATTAATTACTATTTGTACCTTGTGAAAATACACTTAAAAACTTCTTTTTTTTCAAATGGATAATTTTAAAATATTAGTAAATTAACTCTAAGCATGAATGTGATGTGCTTGATTTTAAAGTGAATTTTTGATGATTTTTGTATGTGAACCGATATGGTCTAAATAGATAATAGTGTAGGGATTTGATCTACAAGACAAGGATGATCTTCTTCATTTATGAATCCAAATCTAGTCCCTTCACCATATTTAGAGTTACTAACTCCAGGAGGAAGCCATGATGGCCTAGACCCACAAGGACCAATGTCATGTGATTTACTTTAAATGGATGAAAGGCTTATTTGTTACTGCAAATTGATTCCATGTCATCAATCTATTTGATATCAATGGTTAGGGATCTCATGAGATTGAGGTGGATCACTTTGATACTATTGTTAGTAGGATGGAATTGTGTACACTTGAATATCTTTGGTTATTACTAGTTGGAGCCTATTCTATGTCAATATTGTTTGTATAATGGTGTTGCATTTTAATCGTTTATAAAAAGTTTCCATTCTAGAGTAGACTAGTCATATATGTAAGCGATAAAGAAGCTACAACTAGGATTGAAAAAACAAATATTGAACAAAATAACATTGAGGAATTCTTGGAAATACTCCACAAACTCCATTTAGGTACTATTGGTCGAGGCTTAACTCTATAAGTTGAGGACCATCATAAGCTTTTGACATATTTCAACCCATAATTATGCATAGTTGTTCCAAGCTTCCACTAAGACAAACTCATGAAACCCTCGTTGACACTTGTTGGATTGATCCTTAAACAAGACCTAGAGCACAATTTCACATTAGGTTTGACCAATTAAAAGAACAACACATGGTGTTTTCCACATCAGATATGGGTCAAAGCCAATCGACAATGGACACAAAAGGTTCTTCACAACAAGTAAATGATCAGATCTGATTTTAATTTTCTAAATTAGTTGATCTTATTACCATTGTTGTCCTACTTTAAATTGTGATTTTATTTCAGTTATGTTTTAATTTAAATTTGCATTAAAGTTCAATTTGCTTTATTTTTTATTAAAAACCCTAATTTTAACAAGTAGACAAAATAATATTGATGGTAATGGTAATGAAGAAAATGTTGATGGTGATGGCGATGGTGACGAAGGAAAAAAAGTGAGGGACATTGACAAAGTTGAGGGAGAATATGAGGTTTGCATAAAATTGCAGATTGCGGGAGTGCATATTACCCAAAAGACAAAGAAGGATGCAAATAAAAGAAGGAATAGCAGTACAAAGTGTGAGAAAGAAGAAGAAAGCGAGAAAAAGCTAAGACATTCAATAATCCCACATCAATCAAAACATTTTTGTAATTATGTTAATAAATTTATGTTTGCAGGCTCAAAGGCACTTTCATTCTTAAATTCGAAGTCTCCTAGATATTTGCAATTTAAATATAACTATATGTTATTTGTTGCAGAGTTGTATCATAACAAGCAATTTCATTGAGTTATGAAAAAATATTGTTGGTTCAGACCCTTGTAGAGCCCAATGAAATTGCAATGTATCTCTCAAGCGTAAGATATTTCCCAAAGTTACTCCAAGTCATATAATGTGGTTATCCCTCACAAGATTTAACCAGATCACTCTGACACATCAAAAAATTCTTATAACTACAACAAAGTCTCCACCATGGTAATCCTAGCCATGGACCCACTATATTGGTTGGAGAACACAACTTTCGAACACCATCCAAGAATTTCCTTGGGACGGAATTACAAATCCCTAAACTACGCTAGCTAAGGAAATCCACACCCATGCTCGAGTGCACTACTTTACACTTAGATTGACCAATTAAAGGATTACACACAAAATTATATACACCATTAATGGGTCCAAACCAATCAACAATAGACACATGGAATCACATGTCAGTGCAAAGAAGGCAATTGATGTCTGGCCTTCGACCATGTCAAAAGATGATTAATCTAAGCATTGTCGGGGAAGAACCCAAGAGTCTCCGAACTGTAAAAACAAGGCAAGCCAAGTAGCCCAGTCAAGTATCCTAGTTAAGACAAACCTATAAGCCCATCCCAACAACCCAACCCAGCCCCGTTCATTCCATCCCATATAGGAGCCATTCAAATGTTCCATCACGGTAAGTTATTTCGAGGTATAACTCTCCATGAAGGGGGCAATTTCGAGGAGAGGAAAGACAATTTCTATTGGAGTTGAAAGTGGTTAAAAACCATTATCATTATTCAATTGTAAGGCCATGTATAAAACCTAATATCATGAATAAATAAGAGCTTTTGGCTCTCACAATTAACCTACTTACATACCAAAGACATTGTAGGAAGCCGTATTGAAGGTGAAGTAAATCCGTTAGTATCCCGTGAAGACAAATTGCAGAGAACTCGTCGAGAGAAATTTCAGAGAACACCGTAAACACCTTCAACAGAAATCACATACACCTATACTAAAGTCATGAAGCCCTGTCGGAGAAACCGCATGTAGCGGCGAATACAAAAATCGTGTCGAGACAGAAAAATTGCATACTGTAAGTGCATAAGCTTCCAAACATTGACATAAAAATATAACCTCCTCTATTTATATCATTGACATTTTGCATGTCAACGCTTTATGCAAAAAGACCTGCGCAGGTCGTGAACCATAGAGTTTTCAAGTGTGTTTTCTAGTTATGATGAAATATGGTTTTGGTGACAAGTTTTCGTGATGGAAAAAAGGAAAAAAACCACACCCCCGCAACACTATCAAGACTTAAGAATATGTAATGGCTCAAAAGGGGCCTTCCAATGTCTTAAGTAACACTAATTAAATTCATTAAGTAAGGCATGTGAACTATAAATAACAAATTATAGTGACATGTTCAAGGTGATTATATCCAAGGGATAACCACTAAATGTCTCAAGTTCCTTCACAATCCCACAAAATCCAACTAGTGGAAAACCTATGATTTAGGCTAGGTTATAATGGACATATAATTTTTAGCTACAATTAGTCAATAAGTAACATTCAAATTGAATAATTTGGGAGACTTTGTTAAACTAATGACCCTAACATAAGAATTAACACCCAAAGGGGGTGTGTCACTAATACTATTAAAGTGCATATACTCAAAGGATTTTAAGTTCCACAGGAAAACATCTATGTTTCAAAGAGAAACAATAGTGGATTATTCTTTGGATGCCTAACTCCACAATTCTAACCTAGACTATAAATTATTTTTGGTTCTCTTTAGAGGATTTAATTCTTCCAATTAAAAGATTGAGTTTTTTAATAGTCTTGGTTTTGAAACATAAACCAAACATGTTTTATTTTAAGAAATGTTTCTCATGTATGTGTCTACCAAAACTTTAATCCCAACCAATTGTTTGGATATGAGGAAGAAAAACATGAGTGATCAATTAATCGAAGAAACATATAGCTAGCCCTTATGCATGCATATTAATAAAAAAACCATCCAAAACCTAAATTTTGAACTGTTTAAACCATATATGGTGGAGAACCAAAGGAATTATTTAGTATCCAAACAAAAGGGAAATCACAACTAACTAAATATCACATGAGGAATGGAATGTGGATGTGATCTCCAATCCTTATTTATGGAAGGATCCTTTGTTTCCTTCAATGGGCTCTCTATATTGAAGCAATAATATAATATCACTTCCCTTATATGTAGACGCCATTTTGAATAGAACTTTGGGCAGCATGAGACTATGGTAAGGGAAAGAAGTGTGAGAGGAAGAAAGGGTACTCTCCCTCTTATAAAAATATCAATAGCATATCCTTATAATAAAAAATATTGAAGAATGCATGGAAGTGGATTGTATTTGTAGGCCAATGTTGAACTTGAAGGTGAACTAGTTCAAGTATGGGTTCCCATATGATTGAATTTACCCTAAGGAGGCCAAGTAACTTCCTATTTAATGAATAAAGGAAATTGGAATGGATTTGAACTCACCCATCAATAATCTAAACCAACATCTAGCATTAATAGGCTACATAATTGCTCAAATCATACCATTATAAGGAAACCATGGATTTATTCTATGAATACTAAGAATATAACATTTGATGAAGATGATGATGATGATAATGATGACAATGATGATGTTGATGATGATGGTGACGAGGACGATGATGACGATGATGTTGATAATGATGATGATGATGTTGATGTTGATGTTGATGTTGTTATTGTTGATGATGATGATGATTGAGTATGGAAACCCTCCCACACCGTCAATGCATGTGTTTAGTCTAACCATGCCAAATTTCACACCAAGTCGGCACATATATAAAATATTTCATCCTTGGCCCCATGTAGCACATTAATTCATTGTCAGGTATGGTTTTTGTTAATCGATTTGTTATTGACAGTCATGTTTGACGATGAATATGACAATGAAGTTGACGATGATGTTGATGATGATGACGACGACGATGATGATCATGACGATGATGATGTTAATGATGTTGATGAAGTTGATGATGATGTTGATGATGATGTTGATGATGATGAGGTTGATGATGTTGATGATGATGATGATCACCATGTTAATATCATATGAAATGATGAAGATGATGAATATTATGATGATGACGACGACGATGATGATGATGATGATGAGGATGATGATGATGTTGATGACGATGATGACGACGATGATGATGACGATGATGTTGATGATGATGTTGATGATGATGTTGACGATGATTATGTTGATGATGATGATGATGATGTTGATGATGATTGAGTATGGAAACCACCCCACATCGTCAATGCATGTGTCTAGTCTAACCATGCCAAATTTCATACCAAGCCGACACAAATATAAAAATTTTCATCATTGGCCCCACATAGCATATTAATTCATCGTCACGTATGGTTTTTGTTAATCGATTTGTTATTGATAGTCATGTTTGATGATGAAGATGATGATAGAGTTGACGACGATGATGATGACGACGACGATGATGATAATGATGATGATGAGGATGAGGATGAGGATGATGTTGATGATGTTGATGATGTTGATGTTGATGATGATGTTGATGAAGTTGATGATGATGTTGATGATGATGATGTTGATGATGATGTTGTTGATGATGATGTTGACAACGATGATGATGATGATGATTATAACCATGTTGACCTCATATGAAATGATGAAGATGATGATGATGATGATGATGATGATGATGATGATGATGTTGATGACAATGACGACGACGATGACGATGATGATGTTGATGATGATGTTGTTAAAGATGATGATTGAGTCTGGAAACCATCCCACACCGTCAATGCACGTGTCTAGTCTAACCATGCCAAATTTCACACCAAGCTGACACATATATTAAAAAAATCATCATTGGCCCCATGTAGCACTTTAACTCATCATCAAGTGTGGTTTTTGTTAATCGTTTTTTTATTGACAGTCATGTTTTATGATGAAGATGATGATGAAGTTGACGACGACGATGATGATGTTGATGACAATGACGATGATGATTATGTTGATGATGTTGTTGATGTTGTTGATGAAGTTGACAATGATGTTGATGATGATGTTGATGATGATGTTGACAATGATGATGACGATGATGATGATGATGATGATGTTGATGATGATGATGATCACCATGGTGATATCATATGAAATGATGATGATGATGATGACGAGGACAATGATGTTGATGACGATGATGATGATGGTGAATCAAATATCAAACATTTTATAGTTGGCATTTTAAGAATTGGTAAGATTCGCCAACATTTATACACTTTTAAATAAGTATGGTTCCTTAAAATCATCCCTGATGACAATGATGATGATGATGATGATGTTGATGTTGATGATGTTGATGATGATGATGATGATTGAGTTTGGAAACCCTCCCACAACGTCAATGCACGTGTCTAGTATAACCATGCCAAATTTCACACCAATCCGGACATATATACAAATTTTCATCATTGGCCCCACGTAGCACATTAAGTCATCACCGGGTATGTTTTTTGTTAATTGATTTGTTATTGACAGTCATGTTTGATGATGAATATGACGATGATGATGATGATGATGATGATGATGATGATGATGATGATGATGTTGATTAATATGTTGATGATGTTGATGAAGTTGACGATGATGTTGTTGATGATGATGTTGATGATGTTGGTGATGTTGATGATGATGTTGATGATGATGATGATCACCAAGTTGATCTCATATGAAATGATGAAGATGATGAATATGATGATGATGATGACGACGACGATGACGACGATGTTTATGATGATGATGTTAATGATGACGTTGATGATGCTGATGTTGATGTTGATGATGTTGTTGATGATGATGATGTTGATGTTGATGATGTTATTGATGATGATGATGATGATGATGATTGAATCTGGAAACCCTCCCACACCGTCAATGCATGTGTCTAGTATAACCATGCCAAATTTCACACCAAGATGACACATATATTAAAAATTTCATCATTGGCCCCGTGTAGCACATTAATTCATCATCATGTATGGTTTTTGTTAATCGATTTGTTATTGACAGAGTCATGTTTCACGATGAAGATGACGATGAAGTTGATGACGACAATGATGATGATGACAACGATGACGATGATGATGATGATGATGATGATGACGACGACAATGATGTTGTTGTTGATGATGATGATGATGATGACGATGACGATGATGTTGATGATGATTTTGATGATGCTGATGATGTTGATGAAGTCGATGATGATGTTGATGATGATGATGTTGACAATGATGATGATGATGACGACGACGATGACGATGATGATGATGATGATGATGATGATGTTGACAACATCGATGATGATGATGATGATGACAATGACGATGACGATGATGACGACGATGATGATGATGTTGATGATGAAGATGGTGATCACCATCCAGATCTCATATGAAATGATGATGATGATGATGATGATTATGTTGATGACGACGACGACGACGATGATGATGATTATGTTGATGATGACGACGACGATGATGATGATGACGATGATGTTGATGATGATAATGTTGTTGTTGTTGTTGTTGATGATGATGACAATGACGGCGACGACGACGACGACGACGACGATGATGACAATGAATTTGATGACAATGATGACGACGATGACGACGACAATGATGATGATGATGACGATGACGATGATGATGACAACGACGATGATGTTGATGATGTTGATGATAATGTTGATGAAGTTGACGATGATGTTTATGACGATGATGATTTTGATGATGATGATGATGTTGATGATGACGATGACGATGATGACGACGATGATGATGATGTTGATGATGAAATAGGATAAAATAACATTTCTAATTAAAGTATTTATTTTTCATTTCCAATAAAATTCAATATTTATATCGCAAGATTCAATCAAAATATATAAAGTAGAGAAATTGCTGCATACCTCATACACTTCAATAGACTTCATCATCTTCTTAATCCAAGTCATCATACGTATCATCGGATCCAAAGTCAATATTGTAAGTATTATCCATATCATCATGTTCATCTAAGTCAGTTACAATCATGATGTCATCGTTGATATCATCTTCATGGGAATTGTTTGCTACATCATCTGATTCAACTAATTCTTGGACATCTTATTCTGTATCATCATGATAATCTAACTCATGTTTATCATAATATCCATCATCATCTTCTTCTTTTAGAACCTCTTCATTACCTTCCTCTAGGTTATACTTTACCACCCTTCTCCTTGGATCGTGTCTCATAACAAATGACCAACCCACTTTACCTGGAACCTCAGAGTAAAATACCTTTTCACATTGGCTTGGAAGAACATACAGCTCCATTCCTAGATTAAACAATCTTGTATTTACCATGGTAAATCCATTATCATGTTCAATAATAGTTATATCAGGATCACGTTGATTCAATCGTAACCTATACCATTTGACAACGAACATAACTACCTTGAAGGATTTAAAGTCACACTGAAGAATATATTCCAGATACCCATAGTATCAATTTTTTGAGAGTTCTGGATGTCTGTCACTTCTAGATGAAACATTGGTAACCTCAAAGACTGCAGATATCCCACAATCTGATGTTTTGTTTGTTTCATCTGAAATTTTGATGCGATATCTACAACCATTACACACCATAGATTTATGGTTTTTAACCTACAACAAGCCATACACAACAAGATTACATAGTGATTCAATATTTATGATTAAGTGCATGTTTATGCAGTCATACAAGAAAAGAAACAACGTGTACATCAATATGTAATTTTCAAAAAAAATGAAGTAGAGTGGTTGATTAATATGATTACTTGCTTATCTTTTAAACCATATGCTAAATCGATTTCCCTTTGTGTAAGATTGGTATCTCCATTCCAATGTGCTACTTTAACCAATGAAGCCACACCTTCCCATGATATTCTATGACCCGATTGTTTGCATCATCTAATCCATACCTTCATCTAGTCAATATTGTTTGCAATGTAGAAATGAATTGCATCCCACTCTCAACCAACTGCTTGATGACAATAAAAATTAAAATTCAAGACAGATGTAAATTATCTTAACAAAGAATACAATCTTAATTGATGTAATTGATTGAATATGCAAATAGAATATGTTATATGATATATATACATAATTACCTTTCACCTTCCTCGATCTACCTTTTCCCTTCAGTTACTCCCCTTCAAAATTGTTAGTCGAGTATGGATCACAAATGCAATGTAAATTGAGCTTTGACGCTAAATTAGGAATATATTCACTAACATACAACATGTTTTGGTATACCATATATCCCTCCATCATAGAACCCTCAACATGTGCTTGTTGTCTAACCAAAACCTTCATAAATTTCAAGTGCCTCTCAACCATCGACATGGACCTTGAGTGCACATGTCCACACAATTCAATCTCCTCAACTTGGTGTATGAGGTAGTGTTCCTATGCATTGAAAAATGATGAAGTTTGATGCTTCTGTATTTCACACACGAGAGGAGGAATTTCTCTCCTCCAATACTTTATATCTTATTTATGGATTTCTTTAGATGGAAACAATCTACGAGTGACACAAACCAATAACAATATTTAACAAACAAAACATTAAATTACATAACATGAATTAGTGTACATAAAACAAATATAAATTATACGATGAATTAAAGAAACACTAAGCACATGCAAATAATCGCTAGTTTACTCATGTATTTCCCAAGATTATATATAACTTGTTTGACATTGTTGTCAAAGTTGTCCAAGAGAGAGAGAGCGGTAGAACATACTGTAAAAATATACAAACCACATAATTTTTTAAACAAAGAGTAGACAAACAAAATAACAACAATATGCATTGGAATTAAAAAAAATAATTATATGGATATATTAATAATAATTACCTTCATGAAGACGTGCCAATCATGCGTTTTCACCCCCGCAAAATCACCTTTCTTTGTTATGATATTATTCATGTTCACACAAAATCCTGTGGGAAATTTAATTTTCTTCATTGAGTTCTTTTACAACATTACTTTGCTGCTCTGTAAACATCCATGGAATTGAGTTTATATTAATTTGGTCTCTGTTGCTATGAAATTGAATGACATATTTCATTGCATGGTTTCCTTCTTGAATGTCTTTGCAAAATTTCACAATTTTTTCTTTGTCGCTCCTTAGCTTCAATAGTCGCCATAATGTTTCAGTTGCATTATTTTCAATATGCATTGTATGAAATAGATGAACAATTTGTAGGTGCTCATAGTAGGGAAATATATTGAATCGTTTAGGACAACTTTTCATTCCTTGTGGAATCCCATTAATTCCTTCATGATCACGACGGACATCATGAATATTAGTTTATAAATAAATTATATAAATCAATTATGGCCACTATAGTAAACAACACACAATAAAATAAAATACATAACAATTCATATACCATGATCCATACGTACCAGCTTGACTATTTCTATTATATTGGAACTTCCAAAGGTGAGGTGTCATTCTCCGTGGTTTTAATGCAGTCTCTTGCTTTCCATTGAAAATATTTTTTCGGTTGTTCTATACCTATGATTCTTAGAGAGGAAGTTCCTATACTCATCAAAGACCTCCTTTATTAAGCTTTTTGAGCGCCTATATTTGATCTTAGGACCACAAACTTGACATGCAAAATTTCCCTTTGTATGAAGACCTACAATATATAGATATAGAATATCTATGTCAATTATAATTATATATAAAATATATTAACTACTTCATAAAATTAAATGCAATTAAAGTGGAACTTAAAAATACAAACCACAAAAATGGGTTAACCCTGGGGCATCATGTATTGTACATACAAGCATTGCATGGAATTGAAATTTCCTTTGTCGTATTGGTCTAGATATGTCATACATACTGATGCCATTCCATAACTTCAGTAGCTCGTCTATAAGAGGTTCGATATATACATTCATATCTTTGACTTTATACTTACCTGATTGATTTGAAGTACATATAAAATATATAATTATGAGAACCATTAAGATATATAAACCATGCACAAGAGTAAAATTAAAAAAAATATGAAATTAGGAAACAAAATATGACAAATATGATGCCACAACTACAATAAAAATAAAATAGTTGTAGACACAATATACCTGGAATAATCATCAACAACATTATGTGCTCCCTCTTTATTAACAACCATGGGGGAATGTTATTGTTGATAACAAAAATAGGCCACACCATGTAAATGGATCTCATCTATGAAAATGAATTAACACCATCTGCTGCCAAATAAATCCTAAGATTACGGGGTTCTTCTTTAAAGTGAGGCCACTTTTCCTCCATATCTCTAAATGTAGAACCATCTGCAAGAATTCAAATAACATCATCTTGACTTCTGTTGCTTGCATGGTAATCCATAAATTGTGTTATGCTATTGCACCTGAATAGTCGTTGCAAATGGGGAATGATGGGAATATATCAAAGAACCTTGTGAGGAACCTTTTTTGTTACTTGATCTGTTCTATATATACTTACATGACATTCCGAACATTCTGTTGAAAATTCATGTTGATTATAATATATAACATGGTCTTCAGGGCATGCATGAATTGCTTCATAATGCATTCCGATATCTTTCATGATGGAAGATAAATCTCGATATGTGCGAGGTAAAATATTTGATGGTGGTAACAAACATTTAGGTATCAAGCCACATCAAATAAAAATAAAAATAGAGTTGATATAATATATAAATAATATTAATGAAACAGATTTCATCTATATTAATTTGAATTATAAATTAACAATACAATTGTTAATGGAACAAATATAACATTTATCACGATCATATATATGTGATGGATTATTTTACATACCTTAACATCCGTGTGATTGATATGTTTGAAAGATCTTTCATAACCTTCAAGTTCATTATCAACAAATAGACAATATCCATTCCCCCCCTCAACGTTTCCATGTTCTCTACAATGTTTGGTGGCTGTCATGATCAATATTATTCTCCTTTTAAAGACCTACATTGACTACATAGACAATAACATTTCTCATCACCCCTTCTTTTTGTTGCATCCCACAGTCTAGAAAGCAATTGTCGATTTTGTTCATTTGTAGCAGGAATATTGCTATTTGACATTTTGTCACAAAAAGCTTGAATGAAGACTATCGACAACATTTAAATAAAGGTCCACACATCACTATTTCCGCAAATGGTGGTTTGTTGAAGAATAAAATAATTTCCATAAACCTTCTATCGATAAAATGATGTCCGCAAACTGTCCGTCGAGAAATAAGATAATTCTACAAACCGTCCGTCGAAGAATGAAACAATTCCTCAAACCATCCGTCGTGGAATAAAATAATTTTTGCAAACCGCCCATTGCTTCTATAGAAAACATGTCGAAATTTTTCTATAATTTGTATATCTTCAAATTCAACAATTGTCGAATAACCAACGATATTAACCTAGTTACTGTTTCAAAAAGGCTAGTTAGCGTTTCAAAAAGGCTAGTTACCGTTGCAAAAAAATATTTCAAATACGTCACAAATCTGACGAAATAACGTCGCATATCCAACGACAAATTCTAGCATTTAAAGAAAATGAATCAAAATTCATAATTTCAAATTGAAATCCGACAAAACAATACTTTTCGTCGGATGTTGTCGGATTTTCTCGTCGTATTTTGGGTTCAAATATTGTTGTGGTTACATGTCATATCCGACCATGCCATCAACATCTTCAACCATATTTCAACTATTTCTAGTCATACATGTTAGAATATGTAACGATGAGTTATGTGGTATATTGGTAAAATATCATTTAAAGGCATAAAATAACTCTAATATTATAAAATAGAGTTATCACACATGCATCATTGTAATTATATCCTCTGTAACCGTTCTCTATATAAAGAGGTGGAAATTAATTTATCCCGCATGTGTTATGGGATGTATTGTAACCCAAATCTCTTGGTATATAAGATAGGTGAAGGAGACCATTTTGGGTATGTGTTGATTGTAGTTCATCACACATCACATGTTGCGTATGTCATTTGTACACACATGGCTGTGACATGATTGAGTGATGGAGCTAGATATGATGCATATGTGAGGATGCCATGTAATCTTGGAGATCTATTTTCAGAATAATGGAAGATGCAACTCTTCCTGTGGACGTAGCCCATATTGGGTGAACCATGTACATTGGTGTTCTCTTATTGTTCTCTTTTCTCCAATTTTATTTCATGCTTTATGTTGCTTGGTAGATAGAAGGATAAAATAGTAATGCTTTCCATATTTTATATTGTGTTATGATATTATTTCATATGTTCACAATATTCTAACATGGTATCAGAGCATAACAACCTGCATTCTAACCTGGTATCAGATCAGGTTGCTATGCTCTACCTTATTCGGTATTTTTTTTTTAATTTTTAATTTTTTTTAATTTTTAAACAACATATGTTCATGATTTTATGCGGGATTTTCATTTTTTTTTGTGGTTTTGTGACCCAATCTGTAATACCCATGTGGTATTTTTTTTAGATCTGGGCTTTATTCTACATATTTGAATTTTTCTTTCAAACCCTAACCCTTGTTGAGAAGTGTTTAATGTAAAATTGGGCGACGAATTTTAGATATTCTCTTAACACTTTCTATGTATTATTTTAAGAAATAAATTGCAGATATGAGTTCCTCTTGCAAAAATACCTAATGTCAAAAAATAATCGTCTGATTTGGTGTCTGGAAAGCGAATATATCACTGATTTAAAATCAACTATTATTCATAAATTTTTCATATATATGGAAATATTGCAGAGCGAATATATTTTGATTGAGTGCCCAGATTTATGTTCTATCCATGTTTGTGGATACATAATGGCTTCTCCAATTCCAAAAACTGGTTATATTAAAACTTCCAAGAAATATTGACCGAGTTATTGTCATTTTAAATTTTTTCATTTTTTTTGCTTTTGGTTTTCTGCTGCAGAGTGACAGATTCACCTTTTAGCAGGTGTTGGGATTTGGTTTTGGTGAGAAAATTCAGATTTTATTCATCTCTTATCTTAAAATTCTTGTCATTAGCTTTTTTATCTTTTTGCATTAGGGTTTCTGTTCTTATTCATCATGTTTACAGAGGTTGTCTTATTCTTGTTTATGTCTATAACCTTCTTTGAGTGGAAGATGTTTTAACATTTTCATGGGCATGGGTCTCTAGTATGGTAATGGTGACATCAAGAAATGGACCTATTCTTAGGACTTAGTTGTTTAATGGCTATATTTTCATATCTATAAGTGATATCATTGTTTTATTTGATCATTTTTTGTTTACTCAATTTTCTAACATGGTCTCACTCTTCTAATAATGATAATGATGATTCTATATGTGTTATCTTGTGATCATTATTTGCTTTATTTATATGTTATTGCTGAACTTTGTGTGAAAGCAATTTCATAGTTTTAATAAGCAATCTCTTTATAATCATTATATGCTCTTATGATAGTTCCATCCAATGGAGCTTTTAATTACTCCATTAACATCTTTTATGATTACCTTCTTTATAATCATGGCTTATATTTCTTCATTAATTATTTGTCTATCCTTACCTTAGAAGGTTAAGGAATTGAATCCTCATTTTATGCATCTTATTTATGTCATCTTTTATTTGTTACTTTGTTCTATGTTTCTTATTCATATCATTGCTACTTGGACATACATAATAATCGACTGGAAAAACAAAATTCCCATACTTCTTCTATGTCACTGAACTCGTATGTGTTAATCTTATTCAATGCTTGCATGTACTCTTTCTCCATACAATAGCGACCCTTATTTGTTATTCCTTCATCATGATTGTTTATAAGATAGAAGTTGCAATAAAAAATAGTAACCGCCATGCAAGGTATTTAACCACTTTGTTAGTAATACTGCCATAACTCTCTCTCTTGGAGCGTCCCTCCTTCTCAATAGTACTCTCATATTATCAAGCACTTAACCAATCTTGGTTCAACCTCCAATCAGAGATCTACAATGTTTTTCTCATACATTTGTGATTCTACACCCTCATGGAGAATCTAATAGTCATTCTTACCTGATTTAATTTTTTTATGCACCTCTATCACCATAATTCTTTTCCACAATTGCAAATATTTTGGATTCCCTCTACAATGAGAATTTCCTTGTCCAATTAAAATCTAAGTTTATAATCTGATCACTTTCTAAAAAACAAAAATATATTTTTCAAAACCTTCTATAACCTTCTCCTTTGAATCAGCTTGATGATCACTATAGCCACATCCCATTATGATCTTACAATGAAAAAGTGCATTCCTCCAAAATTTGTATATTTACCAAATTGGCATTATTTCTTGTCTAATAAAGTTGAGAGGATTTGTTTTGTGCACTTTCTCTAATTACTAAAAACTTATTTCAAAAATCAGGTATATTTGTTATATTCTCCTTTATATTACATTTCCAATGACTATAAATACTCTTAATCGTGTGTTATGAGTTAAAAAATACATTTTCCCTGAGTTAACACTTTTGATCAGTACCACTTCATTCCTATAGATAATATGGATCTCAAAACAACCAGTCTTGAAACGTGTACTTGATATTTGCAATATGTTCTTACATCAAGTCTATGAGATAAATAAAATTTCAAAATTTCTTAATTTTTTTTTCATGTATACATACAATTATGGAAAATACCCATTTGACAGTTTTTGTCAAATTAGGCTACATGCTACTTTCTATTAAGTTTATGAACAAAAAAAAAGAAATAATGGTGGATAATCAGGTTCATTGTTCTTAATATCCTATTTATACTCTTTACAATGGATATACCCCCATTTTGTTCTGATTTTATAGCTAAAAGTTACATCTCTTAGAAATCACAATTTTTTCCCAATTTTACACTGTCCCTATAACTGCACTTATTTTGAAAGACCAACTTCTGAAACCCATAGAAAATAAAAACATGTAAGGATTTAGAATTTTTTTAATATTGGGAGATGATGTACCATATGATTGTGAGTACTCAAACACGAACATCATTCAAATACAATTCTCCCATCATTTTTTATAAAATTCTTGAATCATCAATTTTTAAATTCTATATTTCTTCTAGACTTGGAATTTTCACTAAAAACTTTTATCTCACATATTAAGAATTTCTAAAAAAATAGCATCTTAGAAAATTTGTTTGGATTGTCATGTGATATTTCTATATCCTTTAAGGAAACAATAAATTCCACAGCTAAGGATCTAAAGCACAATGTAATCCTACTGAGATGAACAACAAAGATTTGCAGCTAAACTAGTGAAGAAATATTGAGCAAAATAGATATAAGAAGAAACTCAATTGAATAAAATCCTTATTATCTTTTAATAAATAATGAGATTAAAATATTAATAAATATACAAAGGATAAGTTCGTTATCCTAAGAAGGCATATGGAATCCTCTCATTGGGAAGGCTTAAATTAGCATAGAAACCATCACTAGACTTGAGAACTAGTCCTAAATCTTGAATGTGGTTAGTTAACTGAGTGTAACTGAAGATAACTAGACATGGATGGCTCATGAGGGAGTTCATTTATGACAAAAGGGGTGAATTTATGAGGTTTAATTTACTAATAGTGGTCATCGGAGCTCACTATCAACCCAGAGTGATGAAATCAATGAATGGTAGCCCAGTTAACTGATTGTAGCCCAGTTAACTGAATGTAAGTGATGGTGGATGGATGAAATCATGGATGAGGGTGTATAAGTTCCCAAAATCATGGATTAGGGTGCAATAGTTTATAATGAGGTAAAAAATGACAAGACTATGCACTAGGATGTCAACTTAACAAGGTCTAAAAACTAGGTAGGTCAATAATGTTGCATGGTTGCATGGATGCATGCATATGAATCAGGTCTATATGGAAAATATTCTCCAATAACCCCCCTTAATCCTACTTATGAATAGTAAAAAATATTTAGGGACCATGAAACTAGGTCTATGGTCACCCTTTACATTATTCATCCATGTAAACTGAGAAAAAAAGGCAAAACCACATGAGGAAAATCCTTCCTAAAAATGGACATAAAAAAAGGAAACAAAAAATGTTATCCAAACTAAATGATTATGTCTAGAGGAGTTTTCCTCCTTGTAAGAAGAGGAACATGCTCAACTTGATCAAGGACATAGACAACTGCATGATGGAGACTGGAACCATGTAGGGAAACTAAGATAATCTGACAAAAGAGAAAATGTAGGTGCTCTTCAGACTTGAACTTTGAAACAAGTAAGGTGATATTAGGTCCAAATTATTATTTAGGTGCTTGAGAAATCAAACCAAAGGTAGTTATACCGGCTCTAAGTGAATGGTGGCGTCCTCCAATTTTACTAGCATTTTGAGGAAATGAGCACGTGACCATGTAGGAAAGAAAATGAGGCATGAGACCACTGAGAGAGAATGTATGAGATCTATAATATGATATAGCATCCAGAATATCCAAGAAATCACAAAATTTCATATCAGCAAACTCATGAGAAGAAATTTATATAGAATCCCTATCAACATAATTTTTGAAGGAGATTTGAGGTACTTGGTTTTTCACACCAATAGTGATGAGATGAGTCCCAAGCATAATTGAAAGGTATTGGAGCATTAATTTCAAATCATAAAAGTTAAAATTATCTCTAAGAAGGTGAGACATGAGTACCAGCTACACCACTGAGGGAGCAAATTCACAGTTTTCTCCATCTTCCATAAAATTTTTGAGAATTGTTGCAAGCAATCAAGTAAGAATTTGCTAGAAGCATTGGACTAGTGAGGACGAATGGATCACTTCCCATATATGATATTACCTCCAAAACATCCAAAATTTAACTTTTATTCACACCAACAACAACATTGTATAGAGAGGAATAAAATTCCTCTTCATCTTCTTGAGAAATCAGTAACAAACTTTGCTTAGAATTCAGAATAGACGAATCATTGGAGAATACATGGAAATAGAATTCTTCAAAAATGGATTCGAATTTCTTATGATGGAGAATATGTGTTGGAATATGAGATATTATAGTTCTCATAAACTTCTAGAGCAACAAAACAAGTATTCATTGCGAAGATACTTTCACCAATTCGAACTAAATGAGTTGAAGATTCTGCCATTTCTTCAACTAGAACAACTTCATCAAAGAGTGTTGAGGCCAAGACATTTGAAGGAATAACAATTGAGGAGGTGTTGGATTTGCTCCAGGTATCATCTAGAATTCTTTATGCACACCAAAATATCTATCTAGAATTCTCCATATATTGAATGGATACTTAACAAAATCAATGAGATACCACATCTTACGAGACATTGCTAGACACATTTTTCCATATGCACTATCACAGTCATTTATCCAATCATTTTTCTCTTCATCGAATTATGTAATTTCCAAATATCCAATAAACAAATCAAAGAGATCATGGATCTTGAGATATGCAACCATATTCAATTTCCACTCAAGATAATTGAATGGTAATAGAGGAGGAACTGATTTCAAATCCATTTTGAAGTTGTTGTACCCGCAAAATAAACACTCTAGAAAATATGTATTGAGGATTAATTGAATTTACTGAGCTCCCTAGGATCCGATACCATGTGATATTTCTATAGACTTGATTGCATCAAGAAATTCTACATCTAAGGATCAAAAGTACAATGTAATCCTATTGATATGAATAACATAGATTTGCAACTAAACTAGTGAATAAATATCGAGAAAAATACATATCAGAAGAAACTCAATTGAATAAAATACATATTATCTAGTAATAAGTAATGCGAGAAAAATATAAATTCATATCCAAAGGATAAACTAATTAACCTAAGAAGGCATTTGTAATCCTCTCATTTGGAAGGATTATATTAGCATAGAAACCATCACTAGACTTGAGAACCATTCCCAACTCCTAAATGTGCTCACTTAACTAAGTGTAACTGGACCTGGATGGAATATGAGGGAGTTAAATGATGATAAACATTGATGTAGGGGCAAATTTAGGAGGTTTAGTTGACTAACAGTGGTCATCAGATCTCACTATCATCCCAAAGTGTTGAAATCAAGGAATGGTGGCCGAGTTAACTAATTGTATCCCAGTTAATTGGATGTAACTAATGGTGGATGGATAAAATCATGGATAAGGTTGCATGAGGTCTTAAAATAATGGATGAGGGTGCAATAGTTGATAGTGAGGTAAAAAATGACCAGACTATGCACTAGGATGTCAAATTAACAAGGTCTAAACACTAGGTAGGTCAATAATGTTGCATGGTTGCATGCATGCATGTATGAATTAGGTATAGATGGAAAATATGATCCAATATGTCAAATAGGAAAAATATCAAAATCATAAAATTTTATCATTATGAATTTTTGAGTCACTTTTTCCTCTTGTAAGTTTTCAAAAAATGGCCTTTCACTCATCCAAATAATATGTCTCGGCCTTCCTTTGCATCTTAGATCCAAAACTTTTGGAATTTGGCCTCAAGGATCCATATTTATTTGTATTCTTGTGTCATGATTGCATCATAACAATATAGGCCTCAATTGATCCCCTTTCCATCCCCGAGTTACACACCTTTAAAACCCATTAAACCTAAATTTCTGCAAAATTGAAGCAGAATGGGTCCATGCTCCTCACTAGAAATATTGTAGCCTATACATGGAATTGAAATGACACAATTCTCATTAATTTATGAGTTAATTTGTTCTTAATATGGACAAAATAAATTTTTGACTCCATTATTTTTTTAACTTTCCTAATTTTTTTGCTGACATGGCATGATGTCGACGTGGCAGGGTGCTGATGTGTGATGAAACATGTTTTCCTATGCATCATATAGTTCCTACATGTCATCTTATGATGTGGCTAGGTCACCCTCCATTGTCCACCAGGTCACTATACCACTTTCATTAGGCGGAAATATGCCAACTATATTATATTACCAAAAGTGGTAACAACTTATCCAGAAAACGATTTTGAAAAGGTTTTTGTTGGATATATTTCTAGTAAAATGTTGACATATGGATAGATGGTATCTTTATGACGACTCGTTCACTTTATTTTAACTAATGTTCAATTCATGGAGGAATTATGAATCATAACCATCCATCGTGGGAACCTCTAAGCGATATTTACCATCGATGACGATTAGACCCTTTTCCACCTAGCCCTTGTTTCTTAGCCCTCAATCGCCTGCTCCATCAGATTTAACACTAACATGCTAAGATCTTATAATCCTTTGGATCAGATTCTATCACTCAAGTGCTAATAATTATTTTAACGCTTAGCTTGTAATATAGCACCCATTTGATGTGGATGGTCCACATTATACCCTTCAATCAAGTGGAAACTCCAAACCACCTTGGACCCACATGGAATCTATGGGATTACAAAAGTGTTCTTTTAAAAACTTTCCAAATCTCCCATAAAAGCTTTAAATTTTGATGGATGAAAACTTTCTATCAACTAAACATAATTATATTTTATAATGAAAATTGTAATTCAATGGCATTGATTCATAGTTTACCAAATTTTTCTTAGATATGAATCGTTCCCGTATGTATTCTTATTAGTCCCTGCCATCGGCTAGCAGGGACTATTGTAATCGCCTTGCCGTCATTCTATTAATCTTGACACGGAAATTAATGCATTCATATAACTATTTCTCTAAGTTTTCAATCCATTATTTATTTCTATCTTTATTTTAATCAAAGGGTTTCAATCAAGTATTTACACCACCTTTATGTGATCCAATAACGAGCTTCAACTCTTACAACGCCTTTTTGTCCACGAATCAATGAGTTCGACCTCAAATCGAGATGAGGGGAAACTCCAAAGAAATTTAGTCCAATCTCATATGAAAAATTGGATAAACATATTGAAAGGTGAAATAATGCTAAGAAAACAGTAACATTACCTGCCTAACATTAAATGTTTAAGGTCTGATTTTTCAAAATCTTCCACTATGGATTCTAAGCATCTATGCATGCATTAAGTGCACTAAGTGCACGTGCCATTGCCATGGTTTCTACATTTGCATTTTATGGTCTTGGCACTGTCTTGCCTTGACACCATAGTCTATACCACCGCCACCGCCTTTGTTAGCATTTGGCATTTTCTATACCACCGCTTCACAGAGTATTCAAACATAAAACTCAAAATGCTCAGTAATCTAAAAAATGCATTATCTAAAAAATGCATTAGCTGTTGTCTGGTTAGGTTGGTCGTTCAACTAATGGTTCTGGTAATCCTTTTGCTGCTACTGGTCTTTTGCTTCTGGTAACACTACTCCAACTGATCTTGGACCGGTTATGCTAGTTCAAATGCTGATGAAACTGTTTCTACTGGTACTACTCTTTTAACTGCTCAAGGAACTGGTTATGCTGCTTCAACTGCTGGTGGTATGTTGCTTCAAATGCTGGTGGCATTCTGTTGGTCGTGGTGGAGTTGAAAATGCTCTTGGTACTGCTACAGTAAGTGTTGATTCAACTATTTGTTCTCTGTTTCCTCTCAAATATTTTTTTAATGCATTCATGACAACAAACATATATAACTGTACTGGTCTCCGCTAAATGTGTGCATGCTTGTATGCACAATCTATCAAATGCGCCTCTAGCTGAACTCAAACTGCCATTAAAAACACAGTAAGTCATTATCGTTTGTATTTTATTTCAAATTAAGAGGATTTCCAGCATGTCAATGAACAGATCCATCCACATATATATTATGACCTTGCAACATGAAAAAGAATGCATTGAAATCAGAATGAACAAGGATTCAAAATTGGATATGTAAATTGAGACATCACATCGCAACAACAAAGAAATGACAGGCTCGGGGTGGGTTTAGCATCAGGTCTAGCCACTCTCTCAGCACATAGGGTACAACAACTCCTTACTCTCTCAGGTATGTATGAGCTATAGGGTACATATTCTCTCTCGTGTATGTAAAAAATGAGGTACTTCTATTTCTCGTCTGTTGAGAACATACATGGGGAACTTCTTGATTTTGGGTATGGCGCCAAGAAATGACTGAAATGAATGAAATGGCGGTGTATCCCCCCAAGAGGGAATCTCGTGCTGTCACGCCGCCGTCGACCATGGAAGAATAGATATCTGAAGAGCTAAATTGAAATGTGCTAATGATAGATCTGGGTGTCTTAGCCTCAATCATGATAAGAGGAAGCATGTTCAAAGAAATTAAGAAATAGCAAGGTCAAAGACTTGGCAGGCAATTAAAACCAGAGAAAATTACCAATAAAAATTAGAAACTAGAACAGGTGATGGAAACCCACCAGTGAAAATTGATGGAGAATGTTTATGAATATTTCTAAGAATGTGCTTCACTTACAGTTAATAAATATATCCCTCCTTTGCTGTGAAACTTGAAGAAATACATACACTCGCAGCATAGTAAATCTTTAATATTTCTAGAAATACACTGCAAATATTCCACAAAATGCTCAAACAAATCCATCGACCAACTATCACAGTATTAATAAAATTTTCAGGTGGACAATAAAGATTCTCTAACATATCTACTTCACTAGGATGCCAATCACATGCAATTTATCTATCATAAAACATAACACAAAATTTATCATTTTCACAGAAGCTCTGTTTCTTCAGTAGCTTTTGTGAAAGAAAATACCCTGAAATAACTTTGCCAATTCAAATAATATCAAAAAAATAAAACAGTGAATTCATTATTTTCATCAGAAACTAAAAATAGATTACAAAATTCATCATTTTCATGGAAAACTCAAAATAGAACCCACAATTCGTCGTTTCCGTCAGAAACAGCAACAGAGAATAATAATTTTCAAGCTTAGACAAAATAAAACTCGAGGCTTAATTTGGTAATTGCTCAAAGAAATCATTCAATCCAGGCCCTAACAATACTTTGTTTGTTTTACAGGAGATCTGAAGCTGATATGACAAATTAGAGCACTTCTCTTGCGTTAATGAAATCAACGGCTAAGGCACAAGGGTTTCAAAGCTTGTTTAGGTAGAAACTAGTTAATTATGTTGAAGGTTCAAAAAGTTATTACTATATCTATAAAGGTTCACAAATTCAATTCGTATGAAACTTATCTGAAACGACAAGGGATGAAAAAGCTAACAATAAGAAGATAATGTGAGATTCCAAAATCTGTTAAGAGATCTAACTTAAAAGAAAATAATCAAATTGGTCAAACGCCATCCATTCATAAGCATATCCACAGAACCTCAAAGAGGAGAACACTACAGACCTCCCCAAAGATGTAATTTGCATACACACCATTACCAGAAATGAATTGGAACAAAGTAAAAGGAAGCCCCATAGACATTACAAGCCCTTGAGGATGAAAGAATATACAAATCGGTTTTAAGCCGATGAGATCCTTTTCTCTCCTTGAGATGGTGCTGAAACTGGTCCTGGTTTTGGGACGTTGCAGCTACAATCCCAACGCTAGCGACATCTCCTACGCCCGCAGCTCCAAGGGCATGCATTGAAGGTGGCACATGCAGTAGGGGTACGGAGATGCGGTAAAATAGGCAGTTGTGTATTGGGAGAAGAAATATGAAAGATGTCATTTGAGCATGAAGAATCACATGCATAAAAGACACGATCCATATTATTGTTTTCAAGAACCTGTCGGGATTGTTTATGTAATAGGTGTTCTCTCTTTCGCATTCAGTCGGGAATAAGTTGCTTTACAAATAATCAATGTCTCTTAGAACTTGTGAAATTTATATTACATTTTCATACGTCCAGAACACCATCTGAATTCATTAAAAACCGGTTTGAGAAAACTAATAAATAAAATATATATTGGTAGACAGATCCATTCATTAGTCTACCGATTCATATTTAATGATTGTCAAAACAGCACCCACCTACGTTTTGTATGGTTGTGTTGCTACTTTAGCGATTAGGATAAAAGAAAACTAAAATACTTAGCTTTGGCCATTTTTGTTAAAACTTAGTCAAAATTGTTCTTAATAATTGTTATTTTCTTAATTACTTCAATGCTGATGCCTATTCTACATTAAATAACCTATTTTGAAACTAACCAAATTATTGAAATTGCTATTTAAGCACTGTCATTTCCACAAATGTTACTCTGCCAGATCGCAGCTGTTTATGGCTTTTTGTTTAGCGCTTATACTGGTTCCTACTTTAGTTGTGAGAACCATAGAATATCTAACCAATTAATATAGTTGTTTTCTTACTCTCCTACACAGAGAAAAATGCTCTTCTCTGATCCATTCATCTTTGCAGCTAATTCAACATGCAGCACTCGATTTTTATGTGATAAGCTTATTTGCAATGATAATATGGCACCATATGGTCTTTCAAAGGAAGATGAGGCTGGTCCTCCAATCTGGCGAGTAATGGGTATGCTTCTGTCTCTGTTTCTTCATGTAAATGACATATATGACTGGGTTTCCCAGGTACTCACAGACTGTGGCAGAACGTTGGAATTCAAGCCTTCTTGGATAGAAAACATATTTTCCTTTGTTACCACGGATCCTAAAAGCATAGAGTACATTCTAAAGACCAAGTTCCGTAGCTTCCCCAAGGATATTTATTAATTCTCAACACAGATGGCGAACAATGGGCTTGGGGAGGAAGACAATGGGTTCGTTTTTGCACTCGCCAGCCCATAAAAATCACATGATTGCCACAATCGATAAATCCATTCACTGCAAATTGCTAGCAGAGCTTGAAGAAGCTACCTGAAGCGGTTCTGCCATTGATATTCATGAGATACATATTTGCTTTGCTTTGGACAACCTATGTACTATTGATCTTGTAGTGGATTTGTGTTCCCTCAGTCCACCTGGACGAGATGTTGAGATAGAAAAAGCTTTTGAAGAGGCGATGGATACAACTATAAGCCGGTTCTCGAAATATCTAGTCAATATTGCATTTCTTGGAAAGTCTGTACGCCAATTATTAACATTATTTTGAACATTACTGTCCCATTGACAGTTTACACAAGGCAGGGACTTGCTGCCTTTAGCAGCTTTCCTTGTTTTACTAGTTCCCATGCTAATTCTGATAATAACATCACATATGGGTATTTTAGGTCACAATATCCATAGAGGAATTTCATCAAAGAATTTACTAGTAAGTTAAAATTTTCTCTAGTTACGAAAAAAACCACTAAAAATGGTAAGATTTCATTGTGATTTCTCTTCGCATCTAGTCCAATCATTAAAAAAAATATCTAAATGTTTATTAATGCCCTAAATTTAAACATTAGAATACGAAAACCCATTTTCCTCAAAACTGTTTCTCTAATACATTTCTTCAACACTTCATGTTCAACCTATAATTTTTCTTGTACAATTCAATTACAACCCATGCAGTCCCAGTGTTACAACCTTGGACTATGCTACCAATTTTTCACACACCCAATGGCCTCACGGTGCCTTTAGGACCACATGATACTCAAAACATTAACCAAATTCACATCTACCACTTAATTTAATTTTACATTGATTTAATTAACCATTTGCAATGGAATTGAATATGTATATAATAGACCATATGTGTGTGTGTGTGTGTAATTATTACTGTATATTTCTATAGGAATGCACTCACATAATGCTAATAATTACATGCATTTAAATCATAAGATAACAATAATTAAATAAAATACATAACATAAATAAATACCAATCATTTTATACATAGATGGAGACTTATCTAAAAATATAAACAACTAATTACAGACCAAGGACATTCTTCCCAGTCATAAGCTCTGTTAATTCATAGGATTTATTTGCTAGGAAAACCCAAAGTTGGGGCTATCAGTCTACAAGAAGGTACCGAGTTTTCCCACTACAACTATCTCAATATGCTAGCACTCCTCCCCGTTGGAGTCACTTTCCAGCCGCACATCATTACCCTAAGTTTTGACTCAAACATGTGACTGCATCATCAAACTGGATCTCCTCCTTTAATCATGGAGCCTAGCTGAGCCTCCTCCTTCAATCTAGGAGAAAATATGGGTTGATATGCATGAGATATGTGCCCCACTCAGTCAACTAGGAGCTTCTTCACCTACGTTTCAGTTAACTGAAGTGGTAAAGGCACCTTCCCCATGATTTATGCTTAATTATGGTTTAGATGTAGTAAACTGGAGTGCTAAAGGCACCCTCACCTAACTTTGGTGACTGAGTTAAGTTTAAATCACCTAACTGAAGTCAGAAAGGAGCCTCCACCTACTTGTTAGCATGTAGTTGAGTTCTATTTAGTTAGACTCGGTCTAAACCGCCTCTGAGTCATTTAGAGTCAATTATGTTGGAGTTAAGTGGTTAACTGTTGTGCCAAGTGGTCTTTAAATGACAAGTAAGCCAGTATCATGCACTCAATTCCAATGACCTCTCTTGGTTTCGAATTGCATGGCTATTCATTCCATTATATTTCATTGCAATCCATTCTTCTAATTAATGATTAAGAAATATACAGCTGTAAGTCTTTTGCACTATTTCTAGCATTTCATTCAGGAAATTGATCTGTTTCATCTGTAGTAACTTTTGTCTTGGTTCTAATATTGATGTGCCTCAATTTTATATGGTATCATAGCCATGGAAGGACAAGAAAACTCTTCTACAGAGTTTTTGATGGATCTTTGATGAATATTGAGCAAAATTGCTCAAAAATATTCCAACACTGCACCAGAAGCAGAGCATTTTCCACATAAATCATGGAATATTAGCCTTGCTCCCTCTGGACTCTGTCTAGAGAAGTCTATCTGGGTGTGAAGCAAATCCAAAAGTGCAGGTTGTTTGACCTTATTTTGTTTGTTTTGTGTGATTGCACGTATCTCAAAACTTTTATTGCATTCGCTACAGCTACAAAATGGACTTCTCCTCAAGAAATCTTCTCACTCCTTTCAACTATCATCAGTGGAAAGATGATATTGAGATATCCTTGTGCTCCAAAGGACTCTACAATGTCATGTCCCCACCCCTCTACTCGGCGGAGAGGACGTGACTAACTGCTATGAAGCCGGGAAAACTAAGCCCCATGAACATAAGATATAAAATGCATTGGAAATGAAACATACACAGATGCATAATTCGTTTAAACATACAGCAGAAGAAAACACAATCATCCAATACATTCAGCATGTTCATCATCTCATTTAAGCAATAAATACAATTTCAAAGACAAAATGGATAAGAGGTACTTATCTTTAATAGAAGCTTGTCCCGCAACCAGCTACGTCGCTGCAATGTTCCACCCAACCATAGGCCAATGTGCTCATCAATCACTCAGCAACACTGCCACCCCTGAGTTGGGCATGATTCCACAAGGAATAAGGGGAAACTAGCAGGCTCACATGTAACCAAGGATACACAACTCAGCGAAGCCAACACAATTGGGTTTATCAGGCTAACAGGGATATGGAAAGGTTGGTTGCTAAGCTAGTGAACTCAATTTGAGAGCTATGGATACCTGCACCAGAACTAGCTTGAATTCTAAGACATCCACACACACCCAACATAAGGAAGCATCCCATTCTCTGCTATGCAATCCCTCGGGCCATGCCTTCCCTTCCAGTGCTATTCAGGGGGTGCAGAGAAGAAAGTCATCCCTCTAGCTCTATGTGTGAGGCTCCCACACACACTATGTTTATCAAGCAGGCTCAGTCCCCATTTCCACTCCAAAAATAGTTCAACCAACACAACAAAGGCATAAACAACAATTTCCAAATCTGGGATTGATGAAAAATCGACTTGGGAGCCAAAACGAATTTGCAGATGGGTAAAACAACCCCCTTAGCAGCAATTCGAATTCCATATTCATTTCTGGCCCTAACATGGCCAAAACAAACTCAATCGGCACCCAAAATTCATGGCTATGTTCCCCCCATTAGCTGTGCAACTTTGAAACACGAAATTCCCCAACCGTGGAGAGGTGGAAACAACACAAAAATGCCCAGGAGTGATCCCAACCACTGATCATTAACAAAAACACTTCCCAGTCCTGGGAAAAATGAAGAACACAACAGAGAACATGCATTGTGAATGCTAGGACATCCAAAATCGCGGGGAAGACAAAAAACGTGAATGGAGGAATTATGAATCATATGACGACTCGTGATGGTATCTTTATGACGACTCGTTCACTTTCTTTTAACTAATGTTCAATTCATGGAGGAATTATGAATCATAACCATCCATCGTGGGAACCTCTAAGCGATATTTACCATCGATGACGATTAGACCCTTTTCCACCTAGCCCTTGTTTCTTAGCCCTCAATCGCCTGCTACATCAGATTTAACACTAACATGCTAAGATCTTATAATCCTTTGGATCAGATTCTATCACTCAAGCGCTAATAATTATTTTAACGCTTAGCTTGTAATCTAGCACCCATTTGATGTGGATGGTCCACATTATACCCTTCAATCAAGTGGCAACTCCAAACCACCTTGGACCCACATGGAATCTATGGGATTACAAAAGTGTTCTTTTAAAAACTTTCCAAATCTCCCATAAAAGCTTTAAATTTTGATGGATGAAAACTTTCTATCAACTAAACATAATTATATTTTATAATGAAAATTGTAATTCAATGGCACTGATTCATAGTTTACCAAATTTTTCTTAGATATGAATCATTCCCGTATGTATTCTTATTTTACTAGTTCCCATGCTAATTCTGATAATAACATCACATATGGGTATTTTAGGTCACAATATCCATAGAGGAATTTCATAAAATTTTCTCTAGTTACAAAAAAAACCACTAAAAATGGTAAGATTTCACTGTGATTTCTCTTCACATCTAGTCCAATCATTTAAAAAAATATCTAAATGTTTATTAATGCCCTGAATTTAAACATTAGAATACCAAAACCCATTTTCCTCAAAACTGTTTCTCTAATACATTTCTTCAACACTTCATGTTCAACCTATAATTTTTCTTGTACAATTCAATTACAACCCATGCAGTCCCAATGTTATAACCTTGGACTATGCTACCAATTTTTCACACACCCAATGGCCTCACGGTGCCTTTAGGACCACATGATACTCAAAAAATTAACCAAATTCACCTCTACCACTTAATTTAATTTTAAATTGATTTAATTACCATTTGCAATGGAATTGAATATGTATATAATAGACCATATGTGTGTGTGTGTGTGTTTGCGCGCGTGTGTGTGTAATTATTACTGTATATTTCTATAGGAATGCACTCACATAATGCTAATAATTACATGCATTTAAATCATAAGATAACAATAATTAAATAAAATACATAACATAAATAAATACCAATCATTTTATACACAGATGGAGACTTATCTAAAAATATAAACAACTAATTACAGACCAAGGACATTCTTCCCAGTCATAAGCTCTGTTAATTCATAGGATTTATTTGCTAGGAAAACCCAAAGTTGGGGCTATCAGTCTACAAGAAGGTACCGAGTTTTCCCACTACAACTATCTCAATATGCTAGCACTCCTCCCCGTTGGAGTCACTTTCCAACCACACATCATGACCCTAAGTTTTGACTCAAACATGTGACTGCATCATCAAACTGGATCCCCTCCTTTAATCATGGAGCCTAGCTGAGCCTCCTCCTTCAATCTAGGAGAAAATATGGGTGGATATGCATGAGATATGTGCCCCACTCAGTCAACTAGGAGCTTCTTCACCTACGTTTCAGTTAACTGAAGTGGTAAAGGCACCTTCCCCGTGATTTATGCTTAATTATGGTTTAGATGTAGTAAACTGGAGTGCTAAAGGCACCCTCACCTAAATTTGGTGACTGAGTTAAGTTTAAATCACCTAACTGAAGTTAGAAAGGAGCCTCCACCTACTTGTTAGCATGCAGTTGAGTTCTATTTAGTTAGACTCAGTCTAAACCGCCTTTGAGTCATTTAGAGTCAATTATGTTGGAGTTAAGTGGTTAACTGATGTGCCAAGTGGTCTTTAAATGACAAGTAAGCTAGTATCATGCACTCAATTCCAATGACCTCTCTTGGTTTCAAATTGCATGGATATTCATTCCATTATATTGCATTGCAATCCATTCTTCTAATTAATGATTAGGAAATATACAACTAAAAGTCTTTTGCACTATTTCTAGCATTTCATTCAGGAAATTGATCTGTTTCATCTGTAGTAACTTTTGTCTTGGTTATAATATTGATGTGCCTCAATTTTATTTGGTATCATAGCCATGGAAGGACAAGGAAACTCTTCTACAGAGTTTTTGATGGATCTTTGATGAATATTGAGCAAAATTGCTCAAAAATATTCCAACACTGCACCAGAAGCAGAGCGTTTTCCACATAAATCATGGAATCTTAGCCTTTCTCCCTTTGGACTCTGTCTAGAGAAGTCTATCTGGGCATGAAGCAAATCCAAAAGTGCAGGTTGTTTGACCTTATTTTGTTTGTTTTGTGTGATTGCACATATCTCAAAACTTTTATTGCATTTGCTACAGCTACAAAATGGACTTCTCCTCAAGAAATTTTCTCACTCCTTTCAACTATCATTAGTGGAAAGATGATATTGAGATATCCTTGTGCTCCAAAGGACTCTACAATGTCATGTCCCCACCCCTTTACTCAGCGGAGAGGACGTGACTAACTGCTATGAAGCCGGGAAAACTAAGCCCCATGAACATAAGATATAAAATGCATTGGAAATGAAACATACACAGATGCATAATTCGTTTAAACATACAGTAGAAGAAAACACAATCATCCAATACATTCAACATGTTCATCATCTCATTTAAGCAATAAATACAATTTCAAAGACAAACTGGACAAGAGGTACTTATCTTTAACAGAAGCTTGTCCCGCAACCAGCTACGTCAATGCAACGTTCCACGCAACCATAGGCCAGTGTGCTCATCAATCACTCAGCAACACTGCCACCCCCGAGCTGGGCATGATTTCACAAGGAATAAGGGGAAACTAGCAGGCTCACATGTAACCAAGGATACACAACTCAGCGAAGCCAACACAGTTGGGTTTATCAGGCTAACAAGGATATGGAAAGGTTGGTTGCTAAGCTAGTGAGATCAATCTGAGAGCTATGGATACCTACACCAGAACTAGCCTGATTTCTAAGACATCCACACACACCCAACATAAGGAAGCATCCCCTTCTCTGCTATGCAGTCCCTCGGGCCATGCCTTCCCTTCCAGTGCTATTCAGGGGGTGCAGAGAAGAAAGTAATCCCTCTAGCTCTATGTGTGAGGCTCCCACACACACTATGTTTATCAAGCAGGCTCAGACCCCATTTCCACTCCAAAAATAGTTCAACCAACACAACAAAGGCATACACAACAATTTCCAAATCTGGGATTGATGAAAAATCGACTTGGGAGCCAAAACGAATTTGCAGATGGGTAAAACAACCCCCTTAGCAACAATTCAAATTCCATATTCATTTCTGGCCCTAACATGGCCAAAACAAACTCAATCGGCACCCAAAATTCATGGCTATGTTCCCCCCATTGGCTGTGCAACTCTAAAACACGAAATTTCCCAACCGTGGAGAGGTGGAAACAACACAAAAACGCCCAGGAGTGATCCCAACCACTGATCATTAACAAAAACACTTCACAAACCCGAGAAAAATGAAGAACACAACAGAGAATGTGAATTGTGAATTCCAGGACATCCAAAATCATGGGGAAGACAAAAAACATGAATGGTTTCACACACAGGAAGTTCCGAATGCCTGAGAGAGCTCACGTGAAGGAAAAATGGCGAGGAAAACATCAAAACATGAAAGCATGGTAGAATGGGCTACACTTTTGGGTTTTTTCTTGCCCAAGGATTCAAAACATGTTTCCCAAAAAATGGTGGCTTCTCCAATTCAAATTTGGGATGTCATACCTTTCCCATCCCATGCAATAACCAACCCAACCAATTTCTGGTAGTAATAAATGATTGGGTGAATGAGGCAAGAAAGGTAGTTAACAGTTTGATGGGCTCTCCTTCTGACATTTGGATTTTCCACATTGGCCCTAAATGTTAAATACCCCCCCCTTATCCTTAGGAAATCATGCCCCCATCTCATTATTTGTTGCATTGACATAGCTGGTTGTGGGTTTTTAATTAAATTTCATATTTACAAATTATAATGTGTCAACTAGCACAAAATACCATCGCCATCGATGTTTAATCACCGAAACATAAAATGATACATCAATGGTGGGGATTTTTCCTATAGCTCCACACCATGATTAATTACAATACATACATCATATACATTTGATGCAAATGGGGTCAAAACCGGGGTGTTACATACATAGTCACCATGGGCACAGAGAAAGAGCCAAATGTAGTGCTAGAGAAGGAAAAATATTGGAACAAACTAGATGAAGCATATGGTTTCCTATGCCTCTCCATTTCAAGGGATCTTCTTTTTCCTCTCAGTGGATTGAAGACTCCCAAATAAGTGTGGGAATAACTTGCTAAACTATTTGGAAAGCAAGATGATTTGAGAGCCTATTAGTTGGAGAATGAACTAATCTCTCTCAATCCGGGAAATTTTGAGACCATAAATGAATTCTTCACTAAGTTTAAGTACCTTGTGCTCCAATTGAAGCAATGTGAAGTTGAGAAGAAAGATGATCAACTAATTCTTTCTATCCTTCGAAGCTAGGACCATACTACTATGTCTTTTTCTCTACCTTCTATACTGGAAAGCTTACAATTCCAAATTGGAAGATGCCTACCCTACATTCATTCATTGAGTCCCTTAACAATGAGCATGATAAAATTGTTCAGATGGGATCCATGATATCCTTTAAATATCAAGATTTGTATGTTGGAGGACCCAAGGCTTTGAATGTAAAGGGAAAACAAAAGAAAGAGAAGACTAAGTTTGATCCTCCCAAGCAGAAGGAGAAAAACCAGTAGTTGGATGAGCCCTCAAGCTCAAGGAAAAACAAGCGACAGGGAAAAGACAAGACAAAGTGCTCTTACTATGCTAGAGGATTTCATCCCAAAAGATATTTCATGAAGAGAACTATTTATCAGATGGTCCATCTCCTTGAGAAAAACAACATTACTCTTTAAGAAGGCGCAAGGAAGAAAGATACTGCATATCGAAATAATCATCCTGAAAGAGGACATGCACTCATGGCTAATGTTTTGAAATCTATAGCTCTCCTCATTGACTCTGGTGCTTCAAATCATATGGTTTCATGCAAGGATTCTTTCACATCACTGGATTTTGATATTCACATCTCCATCCACATGGGTGATAACTCCCAAGTCTCATCAAAAGGAAAATGTACTATTCATCTAGAACATGGAAGCTTAAAAAATGTTCTATATGTTCCCTCTTTGGATTCAAAATTGATTTTTGTGTGTCAAACGACACACGCCGGTTTTCCTAAAAGAGCTGTATTCAGCCCCAATGAAGTTGAGATATCCAATATAACCTCGAGAAAACTCATTGCAGTAGGAAAATAAAATCATGCTGCTAAGACCTATGAGTTTTCCAACTTTGTGCCTGATTCAAAGCCTAGTGCCCTCCTGAATCATGGGAATGAGGTCATCTGACCGTGGCATGAGAGGTTTTGTCATGTCCCCATATTTCTGGACATAAAAGTGTTGTCCATTGCCAAGACCTTGGGGGGTCAAAGATACATTAATTACCTCACCTAGGTAATTTTGTCCAAATATTATTTATGAGGCTTATACTTGGTTTAATTTTTTTTAGTATAAATTAATTATTGTGCAAATAACATGTGGAATTGAGCTTGGCATGTCAGGCACAATTAGCAAGCCAAATTTCCAAGGGAGGAGATTAAGAAAGTGGAAACTCTATGACAAAAGCAGTCAGAGAGAAAAGGGAAAGTGCTCAAAAGGTATGAAAAAAGATGTTATAATAAAAGCAAGAAACAATTGACTAAGGAGGGCACAGTTTCCTTTTGGAGACTAAGTCTCAAAAGAAGGAAAGCCAGAAAAATATGTCATAGGGAAAAGCAGGAAACAATTGACTAAGGAGGGTGAACTTTCCTTTTTGGAGGCTCAGCACAAAAGCATGAAAGGTAGAAAAAATTGTCATTGAAATTTTTTTGATGAATGAAATGGGTAGGGAAACAACTCACAAGGGTCCCTACTATTGGGCACCCTATATGCAAGTTAATTAAAGCCATCATACAGAGTGTTCAATATAAATTGTCAACCCAGGGAAGTATCTTATTTCAAGGATAATGTGCACTATATATGCTTTAAACACTAAGTAGCTGATGCTGTAAATGAATGAACCTACTTTCCTGTTCATTCGAACTCATCCCATAATCTACTTAATCTAGTTTACCTTCTTAAAAATGCAATCACAAGTACCTTCTTACGATCCTTAATATAGAATTAAAAGATTCAGGAAATAATATCTAGATTACTTTTGCAGAAATTTAAATCCTTAATTACCAAAACATCTAAAGATCCATCTCAACTATGTGAATTCAACTTATTCTAGAAATTCAAAGTACAGGAATTAAATTCTGCAAGTATAAATGTTAAGAAACAAACTGCAAAGATCTAAAGAAATCAACGATTAAAAGAACTAGGGATGAATAGGGCTATCATAGCTATCACACAGTTGCATAAAAGAAAGTTAACCTATACAGTCAACTGGCACACCACACCACTACAGTTTACAGAGGATGCAATTACTGATTATTCAAATGACACACAACAAATCGATGACTGTTTGGCTTACTGTAAATAAATGAAATTATCACAAAATCCAACCACAAAACAAAATAAATAAAATACCTAATTAACTCAGCAATCCCCGTGGGAAGGCGGGCCCAGCCTTCACACAGGGATGCTGGAATTAACACACGTTAGAACACCGAGATATGAAGAATCAAACTCCTTGTATTAAAATGGCGGATGATCACACAATCTCATTCACATATGATACAATAATTTGATTAATTTTTCAACCCTTGGCTCAGAATAGTTCCCAGTATTTATACAATTACAATCATAACATCTTCCCACTATTATCGGGAAGCCATGAAGATCTCTGATCTTCAGGCTGCCCTACTTACGATAATTTGTTACAGTCGTGGAAAGATGAAAGTATAAAATATAGGAAGGTTGTTACTCGAGCAAGAAATAATGATCATGATCAATTGAGAAGATACTTCGTTAATTGCAGCTATTTTTGAGTAGCGGCGCAGTATTGTAGAAATTCAGGCCTGCAGTAGATTAATTTCACTCACAGCAATTAACAATTGATCATGCAAATGATCAACAATGGAGACTGAATATGGAGCTGTAACACAAAATTATATTAACTGAGTGTACAATAGCCAACCCTGTAATAACATAGGCTGCTGAATATATAGAATACATGAGCAAATCGAATGCATAAGGAAGCATCCAAATCTAGCATAAAGCAGGCTTACCCAAAATAGGCAAATCCCCCATAGGTGTAAAAAGATGCTCCCAAATCTATCAAGGACCCCACGAATTAGCAAGGGCACATGGGCAAGCTAAAGAGTGGTCAAATGGCAGCTCATACATGCTTTTGCATGGAGGAAAGAGTGGAGTATGGAAGGGGAATAAAACAGGTTCACCTCACCTAGTCTAGCTTTCCTTATGTGCTTTAAAAACTGGAAAAGCAGTCAACAAAGCAGAAAAAGTAGATGGGCGCCTAGGAGGTCAGGAATAAAGCAGATTTGATTCCCAGGACTTTCCAAAGTGCTCCATGAGTCAATAATGGCAAGTTTGACCTCTATGGATAGGCAATTGACAACTTGCACATGGTGGGACTCATGGACTAGGCAAATAAGACAAAATAAATGAAATAATGTCTAAGTGGGTAAATACTATGGGTTGATTATTCTAACAACTATTGCCTCCGAATCTGTTGCAGCCTGTTGCAGCTACCTTTGTACAGCTCGCGTGGAATAGTATCCTTGGACCGCATTCTTTGGGAAATGATGGGATGGATGGTGATCATCTCAGAAATGAATGTTCATCCCTCTCTTGGCATGTTCGGCCCACTACACTTGTATCCTTTACATCTCTAATTATCTTTATAAAACCACCATATGTTAGCATAATTTAAGATGTAAAGCCCTAATTACAACAATCCTAAGCATTAATAAAATAAGACAATGATTAACCATACTTGTATGAATTGAGGGACCGAGTGAAGGAAAAACATATGTTTAGCGTACATAATAGAGTAGGATGAGGAAAAAAGAGTTAGGTAAAGGTGGTAAAAAAGGGGTCATTTCTGGGCCCAACACCTACTTGCCAATTACTCAAGGAGGGTGCATATGTGGCTAAGGTTAGGGTTTTTATGTGGATGAATTTCTCTCATAGGTCATTGATTACCTTTACTTGCTAAGAAGGTCACCAAGAGATATATTAAACGAGGATTCGAGATCCATTTACTAGTTTGGTTTATGAATTAATTGATTCATGCTTATGTGAACATAGTCTTCTGAGTGATGTACCTCATACCTTTTGGGAGATGAGCCCCAAATCCTTCCGTCCCCGCTCCTCCATTCCCATTCTTTTCTCATTGCAGGTGTGGAGCGCATGATGTTCAGCCAATGAGATCATATCATTCATATTTTTTATCCTCCATATCGATACAGTCGATCTCCATTGAAGCCGAAGCTTCACCTACACTCTCATCCATTTTCATGTCTTATTTTGGGCCTCCTGCCCATTGTTTTGAGCTCTACGTTGGAGTGTCAGTACTTGATTTCCATTTTGATATGAACCAATTGAATATATATGATATATATATCCTTATTATTGTCAACATACTTTCCAATTATTTCTGATGTCACATCTTCTGTCAATGAGCGTTAATCCATGTTTAAATGAGGGTTTTTGTTCAAATAAATGAAACAATGAATGAGTCAAGGATATGAGAATGATTGTGGGTGATGTAATATGTTTATATTAGTTTTATTAGTCTCTTTTAATATTTTTTCTCAGATATTATTCACTTTTATTAAGAATTTCATGTGTTTCTATGCACCCTAGCTAGATAGCTAGCTAAAATTGACTAGTCTAGTTGTTTCTTCAATTCTGTGAGTTCTATCCACTCATTTTCGATTATAAGAGTTGTTTTGTGTCACTGAAAGAAAAATATTTCCATACATACTTCCATATTGCAAATTATTTGAGTCCGTACAGTGTTTTGGTATCCTACATTGCGCAGGACTCCTCTAGTCCAAAATTGCCAAAAAATCCCAATTCACTCCTAAAATATCTAATATGATAAAGAACCATTTAAATATATCCCAAAAATTATTTGAATCTATATAAATTTTATACAACATCCTTTTTCCTTTCCCCAAGCCCCTGGTTGAAAGGACTAAATAAATATTCCTATTTTCGCGGTTGGGTGACCCAGAAGCGGGGGATTAAGTTTCCGTATAGAGGAATATTAAACGTGAATTGTTCCCAATATAAATGCAATGGTGAATATGAATTCAATTTTTTGAAAATTACCTTGGTTTATTCCCCTGCCAGCTCCCTTGCATATAAATTTCTTAGCAAAATACCTTCATTTCCCTAGTCATAAATTTTACTGAGTATCTGCAAGTTCATATCATAATTTTTTAATTAATTTTGTAGAAGTATTAGTGATATGATATGTATATCAGACTTCGGATCATTACAGTGGTATCAGAGCTCTTTCCTTGGATCATCCTATGGAAATAAATCTCTCAGTGAAGAAATTTGCATCCATATCAAACTACGAGGATGACTATTATGAGTAGTATGAAGAGTATTGCAGACAATATGAAGAAGAAGAAATCATATATGTTGATGTAGGACTACCAATACATGAATATGATGAATAATATTGGCCATCATATGGATAAGAGATCGGATCTGATTCTCGATCAGTTAAGAAAGACTTGACAAAGATTATTGAAGCATTTGAGAACATGTCTCACTGCTACAAGGACTATCTAGCTTTGGGTAGGAGTATTTGTGCAAACATTTCTTTTGGATATTATATTTATTTCAAGTATGTATTCTGACCCAAGCATGGTTATGAGAATTCTTTCAAGAGAAGCAAGCCATCCATAAAGGAACCAAGTTGTTCCACCTCTCTGAGAAAAGAAGAAGAATAAAGAACCAAAGGTGAAGATTCCTCAAAGCCATCTGCATGTTCAAGATTTAAGAGTTTGTTTGGTTTTTCTTCAAACATATCTTCTAAATATTGTAACATGAGTACCATTAAATATTAATAATTCTAAAGTTTCTTAGAGGAGAATAGAAATGAGGTAGAGGCAGATATCCATGAAGTGGAGTGCAAGTCACCACAAGGTGATTGCATGGAAGAAGAAAAGGAAGGTGAATGCACTTCCAAATTCTTTAGGGGTGATCTGTAGATCACCGATAAGGATGTTGGATTATGTATGGATGAAGAGACATATTTTGTATCAAATCCAAAATAATATTACATATCAGAGTTAGATCCACCTATGGAGCCACATAAGGAAGAAGAAAACAAGTCCACACCGCTTGGGTGTGGACTAGAAAATTTGGTGGAGGAGCAGGCCACCTTAATAACACTTCGGGAAGATGGTAAGATGAAGAACATGGATGATAAAGGTTCTGATTTTTTCATTAGACATGCTTTCTTACAACCATATGATCCATAGGAGGATGAACAGACTTCACTTGCATATGAGGACTGCAAGATGAAGGAAAATTGTGAGGGACATGAATTTACTCAGAGTTTATCTGTTAGTTGACCCGAAATCAATGTAGATGAGGGTGACACTATCAGTGATGATAAGGTATATTTTGGATCAGATACATAATAAGAACATACATCAGATCTGATATCATCATTTGAACTTCCTAATGAATTGGAAAACAAGCTCCCACTAGCTGGGTGTGAACTAGGAAATCTGAAGGAGAAAAATCTGATGCAAAGGGATGAACACAATTCAGAATTATGCACTCTCTTGCAGAAATATGAAGTTGCAGCCACATTAGAAGTGAGGCTTTACATTGGTAAGAATTCACATCCCCATATAATTAGTGAGGAGGTCCATGAATTACCTAGTCTTGCAACTAGGAAGGATGAAATAAGAATTCATGAAGAGAAGCACAAGTTACTTCTAGGTATTTGTAGTGAAGGAGAAGGAGAAGTGTCCCATGAGAATAAAGAGAAATATGTTGTAGTGATGGAAGACATAACTGAAATCCTTACTGGTGAGGATTGTGCAAGAAATCAGCATAGTGTTCATTCAATTTACCCTACCATCAATGATGTAGAAAAACAATCAAGAGGGATGAGAAACAGTCTGGACATGGTTGAAAGAGTGCCTACTGAAAGGTGCTCAAATTTCACTAAGACATCTACCGAGGGATATCCATCTCTCTATGTTGGTTACATAGATATTTCACTTGAAGAAAAGGTTCCAAGATCAACTTCCACTTCACCACTAGAGTTCCATGAAGTTGATCCCAGAGAGAGGGAAGAAGAAGAGGTTCATCTGCAAGAACCTCATTTTCTTGTAGGGTCACTGAATATGAGTGAGTGCAAAAAAAAAGAGGCCCTACACACTCTCCATATAAATTCTACATTGATGAAAAATATTTGTTGGAAGTTGGAGGAGAAATATTCCACTGAAGACATGGAGAAGTTTCAGAAGGCCATGACAAGCACCAAAGGTAATTTTCTGCAGTTGCTTTCTGATAGAGACAGTCTACTTGAGCTTGTAGAGTTATTGTATGGAGAATCCTTGAAGGATGAAGAAGATATATAAAATCTCACACAAGAATTATTGACCACCCAATATTCCTTGAAGAGAACTCAAGGTGCACTCTAAGAGTCTAAGATGGAGATAGAGCAACTTCATGAGAAGTTGTAAAGATCTCACCTAAACTCCTACACACCATTCAACCATATTCACAAGGCTGATTGCATTCTTGAAAATATGAAGGAATATCATGAGATGGTGGATCATGAGATGCACTTGGTTTTGAATGTGCTTGAGAATTATGTAGTCAATCCTGATCAAAACCAACCACTTGAACGTTTTTTTAGAGAAAACTGGAGCTGTTGTTTGGAGAGAGTCTCTTCTCCATGGAAGAGACAGATGAGATCACCTCAGTTGGATCAGCCATTGAGGAAGAAGAGGAAGCCATAATTTGGGTGGATAATTATTGCAAATATTTGATTCACAGTTCTAACCACACTTATATTTCAGACTCATCAAGTGAGAATGAAAATTGGTAGAAGAAATTTTCCGTGTTGGTGCAACATGACGAGTTGGAGGCTTTCCTAGGTGTTCATGATGACTTGTTGAATGCACAATCACCCTCCTAGAAGAAACATAGGAAAATATTTCTGTCACTTGATTGTGGAAATTGAACCCAAGAGATAGAACAATTACACTCACAAAATTGTTAATCAAACATGCAAAATTAACACCAAAGGAGACTGAAATTGGAGCATAACACTGATCTGTATTGAGTAAGTGTACAATAGCCAAAATTATGAAGTAATAGGCTTATGTAATATATAATTAAATTAGAGAATCAAATGTATAAATATGCCATTCTAAATAGTAAAAAATCAAGCTTACTAAAACTAGTCAAATCCCCCATAGGTACATAAAACAGTTTCCAAATCTAGGTAGATGCTCAGGAATTGGCTAAGTCAAGTGGGAAATATAAAGAGGGAAGGAAATAAAAATCATACATTCTTTTCTTTGGAGAAAAGGAGGGAGGATGATGTGGGAAAAAAACAAGGCAACTACACCTAGTATAGCTTTTCCTTTTGCCTTAATTCAGAAATAAAACAAGGAAGCTTTTTAGAAAACGCAAATATGCACTTTAGAGAATCTGGAATAAATAAGACATGCTAAATTGGGTTTCTAGGATGTTTCCCAAGCTCTCCATGACTCATTTTTAGCATGTTTTTACTTCTAGGACATGTAGAAGGAAACTAGCATAGAATGGAATCTACGAAACTAGGTAATAAGACACAAATAATTAAATTAATGTATAATGTAGGTAACTATGGGTTGATTATTCTAACACCCCCCTTAAGCATGAATTTATGAGTAAATATTAGAAAAATATAGGGCCTAGAAACAAGGCATAGTCACCCTTTACATATTGCTTGTCCATACAACCAAGGAAAGAGGCAAAAACCCAGTGGGAAAATCCTCCCTTAAACATGGACAGGATTTTTTTTTTTTTTGAAATCTTGTAATCAATCATGCTTCATAGCATGATCAGCAATCCCCAGTAGTGATTTGATATTTCTGAATGTCTTCTCACAAAAAAATTTGGTGAAGATGTCTGCTACTTGTTCTGAAGATGCACATAAGAGTAGATCAATGGTACCATAATGCACAAGCTGTCTGATGTAGTGCATATGGATCTTAATGTGATTGGTTCACTGTCTCTGAATTGGATCATTGTAGATTCAAATGGTGCTTTGATTATCATAGTATATAATAGTTGAAAACTCTGATTCAAAGCCACATTCTCCAAGTATCCCCTACAACCACAAACATTGAGTTTCTGTATTTACAACTCCTCTATACTCTGCTTCTATAGATGAGAGTGCTATGACACTCTAATTCTTGCTTGACCACTTGATTGGTACTTCTACAAGCATGAACACATATCCTGATGTAGAATTTCATTCTATGTTGTCACCTGCCCAATCACTATCAGTAAACCCAATCAAATCAAGATCAAATTTTGCTTTGTAGAAGATCCCATGAGTTCTTTTTCCTTGAACAAAGTTTAGGATCCTTTTGGATTCTCTCCAGTGGATCTCATGAGGCTGATCCATGTATCTTTAATCCACACTAACTGCATAATATATATCAGGTTGAGTGTGTGTAAGATAAAGCAAACACCCAATCAACTGCCTATACGGTGTATTATTTACCATAGGAGAAGAACCTGCTTCTTCAAGCTTAAATCCTGAAAGGAAGGGAGTCTTTCTTGGATTGCAATATTTCATGTTGAACTTGATCAGAAAATCCAAATCATACTTTGACTGATGTACTTTGATTCCATGTTGGGATTGAGCAATTTCGAGACCTAAGAATTGGATCAACAATCCCAAATCTGTCATAGAAAATGCATGGTTCATTGCATCCTTCAAGGAGGAAATCTCTTTCTTTGAAATTCCTATAATCATAAGGTCATCCACATACAATAAAATAATCATAAAAGAACCATGAATCAGCTTCAAATATACATTAGGATCAGAATTGCATCGAACAAAAATCAGTGATAGCAAAAAGCCATCAATCTTGGCATACCAAGCCCTAGGGACTTGCTTGAGCCCATACAATAATTTATTTAACCTGCACACTAAATATGGATTAGAAACAAACCCTTCAGGTTTCTGCATGTAAATATCTTCAGTGATATCTCCATTTAGGAAAGCACACTTCACGTCCATGTGATACACTTCCCACTGCTTCGAAGTTGCAATGGCTAGAGCTAGCCTTATGGAGTCCATCTTTGCCACTGGTGCAAAGGTTCCATTGTAGTCAATACCATGTACTTGTTATTATCCCTTGGCTACCAATATTGCATTATATTTCAAAGGTGAACCATCAGTAGAAAACTTAGTCTTGAAAACCCACTTACATTGAACTAGCTTCCTCCCTGGGGGAAGATCAACCAGTTCCCAAGTGTTGTTCTTCTGGAGAGAGATGAATTCTTATTTCATGGATGTTTGCCATATTGGATCATGTTATATATATTAATATGTATTTGGATCTGATTCAACCATTATATATCACTTCTCAGAAAATAGATGATCTTTCACACAAAGGGCACTCTCAAATTGAGATCTAGTCCTCCTAGTGTCACTAGGATTTCCATCTAGTTCCCAAACTGCATGAATGGTATTTGATGCCCATTTTGGTATTGTAGGATTGTTATGATCTGAAATCAAATAATAATTATTAGACATATCAGAATCAACAAACTCATTAGTCTCTTCACTTACAATTAATGGTTCTGGTGGTGAAGAAGACTCTGCAACTTCAACTGCTACTAAGGGATCTTCTTGGAACTGAACAATGCTTTCAATGAAATATTTGTTAGTGATCAAGTTGATTAGATTGTACCCTTTTTAATCTTCAGAATACCCCAAAAATAGGCACTCTTTGCTTTGGGGCTGCAAATCCTTCCTCTTTTCAGTTGGAATTCTAGCCCAAGTCTTTGAGCCAAAAATCCTGAAATGGGTCACATCTGGCTTGTGCCCACTCCAAGCTTTGAAAGGAGTCATACCATAAATATGATTATGAGGTGCCCTATTATGGATTTAGAATTCAAATTTTATAGCCTCATCCCAAAAATTTGGTGGCAAAGTCTTAGCCTCCATCATGCAGGTTGCCATCTCCTTCAGTGATATGTTCTTTCTCTCAGCAACACCATTTTGTTGTGGTGTGTAAGGGATTGAATGCTACATCTGAATACTTGCATATTTACAATATTTAATGAAATTAGACTTGACATACTCACCACCATTGTTATATCTAAGGATCTTGAGTTTCCTCCCAGACTGGTTTTCAACCAAGGCTCTAAAGACTTTGAAGAGGTCGAAAAATTCAGACTTATGCTTTAGGAAGTAAACCCAACAATACCTGGAAAAGTAATCTATGAAGGTCAATGAATATTTGGCTTGAATCATGGAAATATGAGGGAATGGACCAGCAATGTCACTATGGATGAGCTCAATAGGTGCAGAGGTTATCTCATGACTAGCTTTCTCATACTTGTGCTCTAGGTGTTTTCCTAGGATACAACCTTGACAGACTCCCTTAGAAAACTTGATCTTTGGTAACCCTATGACCATTTATTTTTCTCTCAAATAAGAAAGATACTTGTAGTTAATATGGCCAAATATTTCATGCCAAAGATTGCTTGCTTCATTAGCATGAATCAAAAGAGCATAGGGGTTTGAGTAGGGTATAAAATGGGAAAACTTGTATACCTTCGAAGTGTGATCAACAACACCTTTTTCTATGAATTTACCATTTGAAATCTCAGTGATTTCAAAATCATCAGGGGAGAATATGACCTTCTTTGGAGACCTAGTACAAGTCATTTGATGCACTGACAAGAGATTAGAGGCAAGACCTAGAACATACAACACATTATTGAACTTACCTTGGTCAAGATCAATCCTTCCCTTCCCCAAACTATCAATGAGAGAGTCATGTCCCAAAACTATTGGTGGACCTTTCCACATGTCAAGAGAGGAGAATGTCTATTTTTTTGAAACCATATGTCTAGAAGCTCCAGAGTCTATGATGAAGCTAGGTGAGTTTGATGTGCCAACAACCAAGGCATGTACTCTCTCTCTGTCCTCTAAATTTGATCCTCCTTCCCTCTTCTTTGAGAAATCAGGAAGGGAGATTTTATTCTTCTCCAGGAGTTGGGTCAACATGTCAATTTGCGTCTTCATACAAGATCTCTCAGGATGATATCTGTTACTGTAGTATGCACACTTGCTCATTTCTCCTTTGTTATTCTTCTTTTTGGAGTTCTTCTTGGAACCTTGGGGATCCTCTTGAGACTTGTTCTTGTCTCTCTTTTTCTCAGGTGGATTTCTATCCTTTTTATTTCTTTTTGAATCCACCCTTGAATCTCTAGAAACCAAGTCTTGGTCTTTGGAAGGTTTGATGGTGCACATCATCACCAACTTATCTTGCTCTTGTGTGAGGGATTCCATGAACTCTGCAAGCTTAGGCATCTTCCAGGATCGAGCTGTCAACTTGGTGGCATGGAAGGTCGAAACAAACTATGAATAGTCATGAACAATATTAGAGAGTATGGCCAAGACTATTTTATCTTCATTCTTTTCGATCCCACAATATTTCAACTACAAAACAAGGGCCTTAAACTTGGAAAAGTAAAGTTGCAATGATTCGAAGCTACTGGGACTCAAGGAGATTTGATCATTCTCGATTTGATGTCCTCTCATCTCATATGTATTTCCAAAAATATCTTCTAGCTTCTCCCACACTTCATTAGGTGATGTCAATCCATCAAGATGGAAGAGGAGGTCTCTTGAAATGCTCAGACACAAAAGACCATAGGCCTCATCCCTCTTGTTGTGCTATTTAGTTTTCTCTGCAGCTCCATTGGGATCTACCTCAGTTTCCATAGTCACCTTGTAGAGACATTTTTCTCTCAAAAATATCTCCATCTCAGCTTTCCACTCAAATAAATTGAATGGAGTCAAGATGATCTTCTGAGATTGGTCCATAGCTCAGAAACTATGCCCTCTAGTCAGCAGAATGCGTTCCCAGTCAATGATGTCGAACCTACAATAAAAATTTGGAAGGAGATAAATATATATACAAAGGCTTTGATACCATGTGGAAATTGAACCCAAGAGATAGAACAATTACACTCACAAATTTGCTAATCAAACATGCAAAATTAACACCAAAGGAGACTGAAATTGGAGCATAAAACTAATCTGTATTGAGAAAGTGTACAATAGAAAACATTATGAAGTAATAGGATTATATAATATATAATTTCATGAGAGAATATAATTAATAAATATGCCATTCAAAATAGTCAAAAAGCAGGCTTACCAAAACTAGTCAAATCCCCCATAGGTGCATAAAGCAGTTTCTGAATCTAGGTAGATGCTCACGAATTGGCTAAGTCATGTGGGAAATATAAAGAGGGATGGAAATAAAAATCATACATGCTTTTATTTGGAGAAAATGAGGGAGGGTGATGTGGGAAAAAAACAAGGAAACTACACCTAGTCTAGCTTTTCATTTTTCCTTAATTCATAAATAAAACAAGACAACTTTTTAGAAAAAGAAGATATGTGCTTTAGAGAATTTGGAATAAATAATAAATGCTAAATTGGGTTTCCACGGTGTTTCCCAAGCGCTCCATGACTCATTTTTAGCATGTGTTTACTTCTAGGACATGTAGAAGGCAACTAGCATTGAATGGAATCTAGGAAACTAGGTAATAAGACAAAAATAATTAAATTAATGTCTAATGTAGGTAACTATGGGTTGATTATTCTAACATTGATGCCATTTATCTACATATGGATTGGGTGGAATATTACATGTCATACATGGATTCTTCTTGCAGAAAAATTTCTGCACATGACCAGTGGAAGGCTGATAAGCAAGCAAACTTCTAAGAGAAGTTGTTGAGGAAAATATCTTACATAAGGTGGTATTTGCGGAGGAAATATACAAAGTTGGATAAATTCTTGAATCCTTTTACCAGTGGAAGAGATCTGATCCATTAGAAGTGTTCACATGGACCTTTTGGTAGGAGTGTCAGTACTTTCTCTAGTTGGATGAGGGGACACTTATTTGTGTTTCTTGCAGAAAATTATGATACATCATCTTATTGTGAGAAATTTGGGAATCTATGGTTATGGGAGGATGCCCATAATTTTATTTGGACATGGGACTCACACCAATTTCATTGCAACAACATCATTGTGAGATTCAATGCTGATGTGCATCAAGAACATAAAGAACTTTATGTTGGGTGGGGAAATATCAAAGATTTCCAATTTTGCATTGAGAATTTCCAATTTTCAGTGCAATGGTATGTTTTCCACATCATGAATATTCTCATTTCCTGTGATGATAATTTTTTATGGTGGATACTAATGTTTGGCTACTTACAGTTGAGGAAATGGGATCCAGGAATATTTTTGTCTAAGAATATGTGTTGGAAGGCATTCTCACTAAAGGGGGTGCAATGCAAGAAATGGGACCCTGGAATTGCTTGTTTTTGGAGAAACTTGACATGTTCTCTTGATGGAGAAATTCAAATTTTTTTTTCACATGAGTTCATGCTTTAGTTCTCCTACATGGTGGACAAATTTTCAGCACTCTGGAGTGCTTCTTCTTCAGGACAAGCATATTTGGGAGGGGGGGACTGTCATGTCCCCATATTTATGGACATAAAAGTGTTGACCATGCCCAATAACTTGGGGGGTCAAAGATACATTAATTACCTCACCTAGGGAATTTTGTCCAAATATTATTTATGGGGCTTATAATTAGGTTAATTTTTATTACTATAAATTAGATATTGTGCAAATAACATGTGGAATTGAGCTTTCCATGTCAGGCACAATTGGAAAGCCAACTTGCTAAGGGAGAAGATTAAGAAAGTGGAAACTCTATGACAAAAGTAGTTAGAGAGAAAAGGGAAAGTGCCCAAAAGCTATGAAAAAGGATGTCATAATAAAAGAAGGAAACAATTGAATAAGGAGGGTGCAGTTTCCTTTTGGAGACTCAGTCTCAAAAGAAGGAAAGTATGAAAATATTTCATAGGGAAAAGTAGGAAACAATTTACTAAGGAGGGCGTAGTTTCCTTTTTGGAGGCTCAACACAAAAGAAGGAAAGGCACAAAAAGTTTTCATTGAAAAAAGAAACAAATATAGGCCTAAGGAGGGCATCGTTTCCAATTTTGATGAATGAAATGGACAGGGAAAAAATTCACAAGGGTCCCTACTTTCCTATTAGTCAAGGTGGGCACATATGTGGCTAAGGTTAGGGTTTCTATGTGGATCACTTGCTCTCACAGGTCATGTATTTCCTTTAATTTCTAATAAGGTCACTCAAATATATATTAAAGGAGGATTCAAGCTCCATTTACTAGTTTCGTTGATGAACTAATTGATTAATGTTTATGTAAGCATAGTCTTCTAAGTGATGTACCTCATACATTTTGGGAGATAAGCCCCAAATCCTTCCTTCCACATTCCTCCATTCCCATTCTTTTCTCATTGAAGGTGTGGAGCACATGATTTTCAGCCAATGATATCTTATTATTCATATTTTTTAGCCTCCATCTCAGTGCAATTGAGCTCCAGAGAATCCCAAGATTCACCTACACTCTCAGCCATTTTCATGTCTGATTTTGGGCCTCCTACCCACTATTTTGAGCTCTATGTTGGAGTGTTCAGTACTCCATTTCCATTTTTGTATGAAATATTTGAATATATATGTTATATATATCTTTATTACTGTCAATATACTGTCTAATTAGTTCAAATTTCACATCTTTTGTCAATGAGATTTAATCCATGCTTAATGAGGGTTTTTTGTCAAATAAACACAACAATGAATGAGTCAAGGCTATGAGAATGATTATGAGTGATTTAATGTGTTTATATTAGTTTTATTAGTCTCTTTTGATATCATGTCTCAGATATTATGCACTTCTATTAATAATATCATGTGTTTCTATGCACCCTAGCTAGATAGTTAGTTAAAATTGACTAGTCTAGTTGTTTCTTCAATTTTGTGAGTTATATCCAGTAATTTTAGATTATTAAAGTGGTAGTGTGTCAAAAAAATACCTATATATCCATAAATATTTTCATATTTCAAATTCATTGAGTTCGTATAGTGTTTTGGTAGCCTCCATTGTGCAGGACTCCTCTAGTCCAAAATTGCCAAAAATTTCCAATTCTGTCCTAAACTCCCTAATATTCTCTAGAACCATTTGAAACTGTCCCAAAAATTATTTTTAGATATATAAATTTCATACAAAATCTTTGTGCCTTTCCCCAATCCCCTGGTCAAAAGGACTGAATAAATCTTCCTAGTTTTACGGTTGGGTGACCTAGAAGCGAGGGATTAAGTTTCCGTATAGAGGAATTTGAAACCTTAATGGTCCCTGATATAAATGTGTTAGGGAATATGAATTCAATTTTCTGAAACTTACCTTGGTTTCTTCCCCTTTCCATATCCCTTACATACAAATTTCTCAGCAAAATACATTCATTTCCCTAGTCATAAATTTTACTGAGTATCCGTAAGTTGATATCAGAATTTTTTAATTAATTTTGTAGTAGTATTAGTGATATGATATGTATATAATACTTTGTATAATTACATGTTTGGAAACCTAAACTATAAATATTTTCATCTTCTACAAAAGGATTCCATGGTGGAAGGACTTCCGACAATCAAATCCTTTAAATGGATCTACAAGGGATGCATTGTCGACAAGCATCCCAAGTATAAGTTTGATCGAGGAAAAGATAGCAGAGCTACATGTATTTTTGGGCTGATCCATAGTGATATCAACAGTATAATTCCAACTACCTCCATGAATGGTTTGAGGTATGTTCTTACCTTCATAGATGATCTTTCAATATTTACAGGGGTCTACTTTCTCAAAAAGAAATCGGAAGTCCTTGAAAAAATCATAGATTTTAAAGCTTCCATTGAGACTGCTACTAGGAACAATATAAAATCTCTCATATATGATGATGGAGATGAATAAATTAAATAATATATTCTGGAACTTCATACAGAAAATGGGATCAAGATCCATAACACTGTTCCCTACACACCTCAACAAAATGGTGTAGCGGAAAGGAAAAACTGAGCACTAAAATAGATGACAACCTATATGCTTGAGTCTAAGGATTTCTATGCAAATATTTGGTTTGAGGCTATGAATTATACTTCATACATTTATAAAAGGGTCTTACAATCATCCTTCAAAGGGAGAACACCTTCCGAAGCTTACATCGGTCACAAGCATGATGTGTCCAATCTTAGGGTTTTCGGGTCCACTGCATAGGCTAGAATTCCACTAGATAAGAGAAAATATTTGGAGCCTCAAAGTGTTGAGTGTATCCTCATTGGGTACGATGAATAAGAAAAAGTATACAAGCTCTTGAATATCAGAACTAAAAATATACTCATTGAGAGAAGTTTTCGCTTTGAATAATCTCTTCAAGATTTGAAACTAGTAGAGGAAGAAACTACAAAACTGCTTCCTCTTTCTGATGAAGATTCTGGATATGAAAATGAAAGTGTGTGCTATGATATTTCATATGTAATGTATGATATCAGTGATCATGAAATATCAGGTTCTGAATCAGATCCGAATGAGCCCACTCATCTACCAAAATGGGTAGAAAAGATTCTCTCCTTTGTCGGGTCAAACATTGAAAATCCTGATGATCCAAGGAGAACTTGAGCAGATTATCAAAGAGCAGGTATTGATATTTATTGCATTTATCCTTTTCTATACGAGAATTTATATATGATGGTTGGATCTGATCCTAAATCATATTATCATTCCCATCATGATCCTAGATGGAAACCTTTTATGGATGAAGAGTATCAATCTCTTCAAAAAAATGCAACCTAGGAGCTAGTTTTTCTTCCACATGGGAGGAAACTTGTTCAGAGTAAATGGGTTTACCGAACTAATTTTGTTGCATATGGATCTACCTGAAAATAAAAATCTTGAGTGTTTGCAAAAGGATTCTTACAAGTTCAATGAGTGGACTATACAAAAACCTTTGCACCAATGTCAAAGATGGATTCTATTCGGCTAGTCTTGGCCATTTCCGCATCCAAACACTGGGAGGTGCACCATATGGATGTGAAGAGTGATTTTATGCATGGATAAATTCAAGAATATATCTACATGAAGTATCCTAAATGGTACATATCAGACCCAAAATTATTTTGTAGACTTCGGAAATCATTGTATGGCTTAAAATAGGCCCCAAGAGCTTGGTATACAAAGATGGACTCATTTCTGTTATCACAAAAATTTGCAAGATATAAGTCTGATACAAATGTGTACTTGCCTAAATATGAAGTTAATTTTTAGATTATATTTCTGTATGTTTATTATTTATTAATTACAGGAATCACGCTTTCTTGAATCAACTTCATAAAAACCGCTTTACATGAAGCGTTTGACATGAGTGATCTAGGCCCACTGAGGCAATTTCTTGGCCTGGAAATCACTCAGAATTTTGATGTGATAATGATCACCCAATCAAAGTACTCTTCATACATGCTAATTAAGTTTATTATAGAATATTGTAAGGCAACGCGTCTCCCATTCCTCTTAGGAATCAGTCTTGAGGAAGGAAATTCTACACCGATGGTGGATTCCACTATCTATCGACAATTGATTGGAAGCCTTTTGTACTTGAAACATTCAAGGCTTGATATTTGTTATGCCATGAATTTTGTATCAAGGTACATGCAGCAGCCTCATGAAATTCATTTGGGGGCAGCCAAGAGGATTCTACAGTACGTGCAGGGTACTAGATACTTTGGCATTCGTTATGTTGCAGATTCCGATATAGATTTGGTAGGATTCACGTATTCAGATTGGGCTAGAGATGGCATAGATCAGAAGTAAAATTCTAGATATGTCTTCATGTTTAGTAGTGGGCATATTTTCTGGTTAAGTAAAAAGCAGGCAGTCATTTCCCTATCTTCAGCAGAGGCAGAGTACTGGGGAGCGGTCAATGCATGCATTTAGGTAGTTTGGATGCAAGGTATTCTAGCAGAGTTCGGCATTGGTAGTACCAATTATACTGTCATTTTTTGTGGAAATAATAGTGCTATAAATATATCGACATATTTGGTTCAGAGACAGAGAACCAAACACATCAAGATCCACATGCACTACATAAGAGATCTTGTGCATGACCGAACAACTGTTCTGCAATATTTCCCCATAGATGAGCATATTGCAGACATTTTCACCAAGAGATTCACCGAGAAGAAGTTATCTTACCTCCGTTCACTGCTATGGGTGATTTTCATCATGGTGAAGACAGATTAATTATTCATTGTTCAGTTTGAGGGGGGGGGGGGGGGGTTCTTTCCCACAAGGTTTTTCCTCTTTTCCTAACTTAGATTTTTTGAGCATTTTAGGTTTATTTTTGTAAAGGGTGACCTATGGCCTTTGTTGTTGGGGCCCTGTTTTTTTTACTCCTACACATGAGATTAGATTAATGGGGGAGTGGGTGGGGGGGAGGGGGGTTGAGTCACTTTCCAACCAAACATCATTATTTGGCTTATTTTGTCCTAATTTACACTGTTATCCTAATTTTTGACTCAAACATGTGACTGCATCATCAAACTGGATATCCTCCTTCAATTGAGGAGCCTAACTGATCCCCCTCCTTCAATATAGGAGCAAATATGGGTTGATATGCATGATATATGCACCCCACTCAGTCAATTGGGAGATTCTTCACCTAATTTTCAATTAACTAAAGTGGTAAAGACACCTTCCCCATGCTTTATGCTTAATTCTAGTTTAAATGCAATTAACTGGAGTGTTAAAGGTGCCCTCACCTAAATTTGGTGACTTAGTTCAGTTTAACTCACCTAACTGAAATCAGAAAGGTGCCTCCACATACTTGTTGGCATGTAGTTGAGTTATATTTAGTTAGAATCAGTCTAAACTACCTCCGAGTCAGTTAGATTCAATTATGTTGGAGTTAGATGGTTAATTGTTGCGTCGAGTGGTGTTTAACTGACAAGTAAGCCACTATCATGCACTCAATTTGAATGACCTATATTTCATTTGAATTGCATGGATATTCTTTCCATTGCATTGCATTGTAATCTATTCTTCTAATTAATGATTAAGAAATAAACAGTTGCAAGTCTTTTGCACTGTTTCTGGAATTTCATTGAACAAATTGATCTGTTTCATCTGTAGTAAATTTTGTCTTGGTTCTAAAATTGTTGTGCCTCAATTTTATACTTCCTTTTCATATTTCACAACCCAAGGAATGGGGCTACCTTTTTTGAGTTAATAGTCGCTCGGGATCCCTTCTTTATGTTAACAGTCCATCAGGTTTGTTACCCCAATTTCCTTTTAGGGCTCTAGAATCGGCTAGCTAGGGAATCTCTATGTTTGGAATCCAAAGAGTAATGTTTTTCTTAGGTATAGGTCCATACTATTGTATGGGAAATGGTGGATCAAAGATGACAACAGATGATGATTGAATCATGGAATAATGATCATGAATGACTAGTTCACAATAATTTATCTGCAAGTTGAGAACTAGTCAAGTGACATGCATGGATGATAAGAACTAAACAAATGGTTTACAAGGGATTTGACACTTTTTCCCCTTTAATCCCAAGCCTAGGATAATTATATAAAGATTATGGTTAATGCACTTTTATAAAGAGGGATTAATAAAACATAGGATAAAATGAATAATAAATATAGTGACTTAAATGATAATTCACTAGGGCCATATCCCCTTTAAACCCCCTTCTTACTCTCCCTCTTGTGAAATCATATCCATCCATCTCTTCTTTGTCCTTCTTGGTATGAATTAGTCACGGGTTTTTATATTAAATGTGAAATGTACATACTTACATCATATTGGTCACTGTGGACCATTAATGTATGGCATCTAGCCATTTCATCTATATTTACATAATTATATTATGGGGTAAAAACGAGGTTTTATAGATGATAACTCATCCACTCATGCTACAAAATTTACAATCACTACATCTCACATATACTAATTGACATTCCCCCTCTTCATTGGACACTAGATAACATATGTGTCTATTGATGACACCTAAAACATTTTACCTTCCTTGAATCATTCTATCTTGTACTTGAATATTCCATCTTAACCTTCCTGTTTTTTTTTCTTCTCTTATTTGTTCTCCCAATGATGGATACTTCGTCTAAATGAAATGAATAGATTTCCAACTTTATCTCTTCCTAAACAAGGTTATCCCAAATATTCATAAGGGTAGGAAACTTCTCATGAGCATAAATACCTTGGAAAAAATGCCCCAAGAAATAACAAGGCCATTCTATTGCAATGTCACCAACTCCTTATCTTCCACCACTTTCCCTATGGAAACCAATGGATGTTTCATATTTGTGATCATGTCCAAATAGATTAACATTGTTTTCATCTTTCTTTGCATGCAGATCACTAAAAGCTTGTTTCACGAGAGAATCTATCTAGAGACACAAGCACTTTGAAATAAACCAACCAAAGCATTAAACATATTCTCATTGTTTGACTTGTCTGTCATGTGAGGAATGAAGTGATATTTTACCCAATCAATAATGATTCATTTTTCCATGGACACTTTCTTATTATAGGTGGACAAATTTGATGGATCAAAAGGTGAAAATATTTATTTCTGAACATGCTCCCAAATCTCGTCTTTTCCCATAAGTATTTATATCTTGAGCTTCCAAAATATGAAAGAAGAAACACCATTATGCAACTTGTCGCACTCTTCAATAACAAAAGTCATTATATTGCATATCTGAAACACACCTCAAAGAAAAAATCAATAGTAAATGAATTAGAACAACCCATGAATTAGAACAACCCTTTTAGTGTTATAAATATTCTCTCAAGAATATTAGGGTATCACTCCCAATGAATGTATGATAGGTTGAGTACCTCTCCCAAGTACAACATAGGTGAAATATCCAACTCCCTCTTTACCAGGGGAGCAATATTAGTAAAAATAGTTATGATACCATTTAAAAATTTTCAATCATGACTCTTAATTCAAAATTTTAAATTCCACCTCAATAGAGGTTTCCATATCTAATTCTCTAGAGCTTTCGATTTTTGGGATGTTTTAAAATACTTAATTAAAACAAATCATTTCACATCACTTTAGTTGAAATCACCAGGAAATTCAAGAGAAAAGATAACAAACAAGTGTACTTCAATGTCAACAAGTCATAATGTTTAGAGAAACATTTTCATGTATATAATATCTTTGAAATAACTTTATTACAATAGATTTTACAATAGTGATCCTATCCTCTTATCGTCAACATATATGTTAAATCTCTTAACAATTACAACCCTATGTTATGTGAAATGGGTTGAAACTAAAATATGTAAGTACACAATAATTGAATAATTGAAATACTTCATAGGTATATAAGAGACAAAGTATATGTAAATACTTGCATCCTATCACAAGTTGATACAATATCAAGCTTTGTGAACCCAAACTAGGGAAACCATGAAAACCCTAGCCAACAACTCATCCTAGCTAGGAATCACTCCTAACCAAAGTTGGTTTCTTCATCCAAGATCCTCCTTATATCTTACACTTGCATACCACGAGTATCCAAGGTGCCTCATTCTCTCCTTGTTATACATATATTTTATACCCTCTATATATGAAACATAAATATATGATACTCCTAAGTTAGAATTAGTTCAACACATGAAGATTGCATTTTGTGAATTTCTTGATCTAGAGTTTTCATGCCTTTTTACCACATGGTAATACTTTTCCTCTAAGAAAAACATGAGAATAATGGTTTTTATTAAGAATAACTACAATTTTCCATTTGTTTCAAAACAAGAAATGCAACGACACCTCAAAGCCACAAATGATGAAGGAAAACTGAAAATAAAAAATCCATGAGTGTAGATAATGGATGCTAGGGACTTGTACGACATGCATATACTATAAAATTCAATATCATAATCATCTTGGCATATAAATGGAGGATACATGGTTGAGAGAAAGAGATAGAGAAAGTGATATAAAGTGTCAAAAGTCTAGAATATTTCACATTGATAAGGTGAAAACAATCCAAGGCTTGTGTTTTTGTTGCCAAGGAGAAGCTTGTGATTAGTTTTTTTCAATTGCATAGGGATATTGTGTGGAGATAAAAGAGAAAAAATTGGTTCCTACACTAAGTAAGATAATATATCACCATTAACAAGATATCTATACGTGTATCTAAAGAAACGAGAATCCAAAATATGGTGAAATGTACATTGCATTGGGAATTAGGTATTTGAATTGATATAAAATTACCATTATATTCAATATAGATCTATATTCTCCCCCACTCCCCAAAAAATATATTATTGATTAGTTTATATGCTAATGCATTTTGAAATTCTGATTCACAGCAGGATCTAGAATCTAAGATAGTCCTCACAACAAACGAATTTGACAATACATGAAGAAAACAATGAAACGAGGCAAAATTAACAAATAGAAATGGTGCCAATAACTGAGTTTTCTATTAATGTCCAACATGTAAAAATGTATGGAACATTATTATATTACATTAGGAAAAAAAAAATTATCCTTTGGAGGCACATTGGTGGCATGCATGTAGCAGGATTACATTGGACCTCAAAACCCCCTAAGTGGACCAATAGGCTCTCAAACACACTCAAACAATCATGAATGGTCATTGGAATGTTGGTGGGGAATGTTGGATCATAAATGAGGTTAATTTAGGCGTGGTGGAGTGCATGGTGGAGTGGGAGTGGCTCTAGGAAGCAATAAATGGTCCAAAAGGGCCAAAACCACCCAAATACAGTGCATAGGCACCTCTAGTCTACCCAGATCCATGATTTAAGGAGTGGAAGAACCCCAAGGGAACAAAAGGTGATTAATGAGGGAAACCAAGCTCCTAGTTTACCAAAATTTGGGCATTGGGTGCAATTAATGGTCCAAAACCCCCAAAAACCTAAGGAAGACACCATAAATCAAGTTTGGACTATCCAACATAAGTGAAAACAAAAGAGATAATGGTCCTAGGTGGTATGATGACTATGGTACTAGGTGGTATTATGTTATAAAACTCCCCCTTAATCCTGACTTAGTGTAACCAGATCAAAATTTGAGTCCTTGGAAACTAAGGCTAAAGTCACCTCTTACAAAATTTTATTAGTCCATATAACCAAGGTAAGAAGGAAAACCACATGGGAATAAAAAATCCCCTCTAAAATGGACATGGAGAAAAATATGAAAGTGAATATCAGTCATAACCATCTTTCACCCAACCCAATGAATGATCTAATATATGTGAATGTCTTCTATGTGAAGCTCTTGATGAAGATGTCATCAATTTGCTCTGGAGATGAGCAATACTACAATGATATCACCTGGTCATGCACCAAGCTCCTAATGTAGTGCATGTGAATATAAATGTTCTTGGTCCTCTATATATGTAATATATATATGGATATATTGATTTCAATTGGATTGTCACACCAAATTATAATGGATGAATCAAATGCAAAACCAAGTTCTCCAAGAATGCCTTGCAACCACACATATTCTGTAGTTGCATTCACTGCTCCTCTATAGTCGGCCTCAACTGATGATAAGGAAATAGTGTGTTTTTTATTACTTGAAAAAAAAATGGGGTCATGTGCAAGCATGGATACATAATTTGAAGTGTACTTTCTGTCAATGGAATATCCAGCCCAATCAGAACCAATAAATCCAAGTAGTTCTAGTGGAGAACTAGCAACACAGTGTATCCCAAAGTGTTTGGTTCATTGAACATAATGAAAGATACATTTAGTAGAATTAAAATGGATCTCATGAGGATCCTACATATAAATTTCAATATAACCTAGTGCATAATCCAAATTAGGTCGAGGGTGTGTGAGATACAACAAGCTCTCAACTAGTTGTCTACCAAAATCACCTAGTTTTACTCTTGAAAGGAAGGGACACCTAGAATATTTACATTCAACCATTTTTAAATGTAATAACAGGTTTGAAACATACTTTGATTGGATGAACTTGGTACCTGCATCATATTTCTCAATCTCCAAGCCAAGAAATTGTTTCAACAATCCTAGGGCAGTCATAGAAAATGCGTTGTGCAATGAAGACTTAATTGAACCTATATAAACAATGCAACTTCCAATGATCAAAATATCATAAAAATAGGGTACTATGATATGAATATATTCATATAAATTCTAAAAATACACATTAGGATCATATTTGCATCGTTCTAATCCTTGTGAGAGAATAATGTTGTCCATCTTGGAATACTAAGTTTTGGGAGCTTGCTTGAGGCCATAAAAATATTTCTTCAACCTGAAAACAAGTGAAGTATCATGAAAAAAAACTTTAGGTTTCTTAATATAAATCTCCTAATGAATTTCACCATGAAAAAAAACACTCTTCACATCCATATGGTGCACCTCCCATCCCTTAGATGCAACAATGGCCAAAACTAGCCCGATTGAGTTCATCTTTTCCACTTGTGCAAATATATCTGTATAGTCCACTCCATGGACTTGAGATAAGAATTTGGAAAGCGATATTTCCTTAAAATTCACATATTAACCATAAAAATCCATATTGGTCCTATAAACCACTTACATTGCACTAGTTTCCTCTTGGAAGGTAGCGGAACCAACTCCCAAGTTTCATTGTCTTGCAAAGACTTGAACTCTTCTTGCATGGATGTTTTCCATATTGGGTCATGTGATACTTCTTAATATTACTATGGATCATATACAACCATCATAAAACACCTCTCTATAATATTCTAATCACAAGTGGAGAAATCATTTTGAAACTAAGATCTAGTCTTCCTATTGTCTAGTGGATCCCCTACGAGATTACTAGTTGTTTGGATGGCTTTATCATCCCATTTTGTCCTTGTGGGAGAGTCATGACATGCATGAATTTAAGAATCAGAAAAAACATAAATATAAACATCACTTAAATCATCATTCAATGGAGGGTATGAGTGATCCCCCTCTACTAGTTCCACCTCTTGCATAGGATCTTCTTCGAGCTGTACACTTCTCTCAATGAATGTTTTATGAGATGAGGGATCAAAGAGATTGTATCCCTTTTCATATACAACATATCCAACCATTATGGAATCATTTATTTGGCATTGCAAGGATTTTCTTTTCTCTGGAGGAATTCTAGCTCATGCCTTTGAGCCAAAAACCCTGAAATGAAACACATCTGGATTATGACCTCTCCAAGCCTCAAATGGAGTTTTGTCATCTAATAATTTGTGTCGAACTCTATTATGAACATATCTAAAACAATTTATGGCTTCATCCCATATCTTAGGAGACAAATACTTAGCCTCCAACATGCATGTGGCCATCTCCTTCAATGCTCTATTCTTGCGCTTTGCCACACCATTTTGTTGTGGTGTGTAAGGCACTGAATGTTGCATTTGAATGTTATTCTCTTCAAATAGATGGTGCAAGTTATTATTTAAATATTACTTTCCATTATCATTCCTTAATATTGTGAGAAATTTGAACCAGCAAGTGAGTAATTCGAACCACGAGAGAATCTAGGAGCATTAGTGAGGTTCACAAATCAAAATTGGGTGCAAGATTCAGCAAAACCATCAAATAACAGTTAAATTACACACAATGATAGTTGGAAAAAATATAATTTTGGACTTTATAACTATGAAATTGTTATTAACAGGTTTATAAATACATCATAAGAGTTTTGAATGGATTTGGAAGCCAATTGTGAGCAAAAATCCCAAAATTGCCAAATTGGCATCAAACCCCCCCAGGTGGGCCAATCTCGTCCCAAATCTCTCCAAATGAGAAAAAATTGCTGAAGTGGCATGGATGATGTGTGCTGGGTCAACTATTACACCTTGGATAGTGTGGGTGTGGAAAAATGGATAGTTTAGACTCTCCATGCAACATTAATTGCACCAAATCAAGCCAAATTTTGGCAAAATCCCACTCTAGCGCCCCGAGTCAACTTTCCTGTCCACATTCAATGAATGGGAGCACACCATAAATGATGGCTATACATATTTTTCTGGATGAATAGTCTGGGTTACCCATGTGGGTCATATAACCTCAACTTGACATGGCATATGTCCACCTAAGCACCCCTAGTCCTCCTCATAGTGTATTAAAGCTTAAAAAAACAATAAAATTGACTAATTAGTGTAACTAAGGTACTAATGATGTATTACTACTCTAACACCCTCCCTTAATCCAACAACTAAGTATGATCACAAAATTATGAAGGCATTGGTAAGAATGGCTCAAGTCACCTCAAGTACATAATCAAAAATTTCAATTTTTTTATTTGTCCATGTGAAACCGAGGAAAGAAGGAAAACCACATGGGAAAAAAATCCCCTCAAGAATGGACATGGGGATGGAACTGCAATGATATAACATAAAATTACCATCCTTCACTCACCCAAAGAAAATATCTCAGGTAAGTGAATTTCTTCTTAGTGAAAGCCTTGGTAAAAATGTCGACAGTTTACTCGGTGGATGGGCAATACTGTAGTGAGATCACCCTGTCATGCACTAAGCCCTGAATGTAATGCATGTGAATATCTATGTGATTTTTCCTCTGCATCTGTACTGGATCAGTAGATATCTTGATGGCACTCTGATTATCCACCCAAATGTTGGTTGGAGAATCAATTGTTACACCAAACTCTTGAATAATTCCCTGCAACCAAACACACTGAGTTGTAGCATTGACTGCTGCCTTGTATTCGGCCTTTGCTGATGAAAGTGAGATGGTGTGCTGTGTATTACTTGACCAAAAAATAGGACCCTCATAAAACATGAAGAAAAAACGTGATGTTGACTTTCTGTTAATTGGATCAACAGCCCAATCTGAATCAGAAAATCCAGCTAGTTGAAGTGAGGAACCAGTTGTGTAGTGCACTCCGAACTTCTTAGTTCCCTAGACATATTCAAGAATTATTTTATCAGCCTTCCAATGGAGCTCATGTGGCTGGTGCATGTGTATTTCTACAACACTCACATCATAAGACAAATCAGGTCTTGTATGAGTGAGGTAGAGCAAGCTGCCCACTAGTTTCGTGTAGAGTGTGATATCCACCATTGGGGAATTGCCAAATTCATGCAATTTAATACCAGAAAGAAAAAGATACTTGGATTCCTTACACTCAGCCATATTAAACTTCTTCATCAGGTCTGAAGCATACTATGGCTGACTCATCATGATGCCCTTACCATTTTGCTCAATTTCTAAGCCCAAAAATTGCCTTAGAAATCCTAGGTCTGTCATAGCAAATTCACTATGCAAAGAGTTCTTAATTTGTCCAATTGAATTGGTGCAGAAATATGTAATAATAATATCATCAACATAAAGAACAATGACCTGCAAGTTAACATCATTTTTTTTCAAATACATATTAGGGTCTGATTTGCATCTTGTGAAGCCAATTGAAAGCAAGAAAGCATCCATTTTTGCATACCAAGTCTTGGGGGCTTGCTTGAGTCCATACAGTGATTTTTTCAGCCTGCATACCAAGGAAGGATCCCCTTGGAAACCTTCAGGCTGCTGCATATAGATCTCATCCTGCAGTTCACCATGCAATAAATCACTCTTTACATCCATGTGGTGAACCTCCCAACACTTACTGGCTGCTAGTGCAAGAACTAGTCTAATTGAGACCATCTTTGAAACCGGTGCAAAGGTCTCTGTGTAATCAACTCCATGGACCTAATAATATACCTTAGCCACTAACCTAGCCTTTGTTTTATATTATAATCATCAACAGCAATTTTGGTCTGGTAGACCCATTTACATTGAACAACTTTCCTCTTGGGAGGAAGGGGAACCAATTCCCATGTATTGTTCTCTTGGAGTGATTGAAGCTCATCTTCCATTGCTGACTTCCATATTGGGTTTGTACAAGCTTGCTGATATGTCTGTGGGTCAGAACTGATCAGCATGCAACAATGCTAAAAAATAGCACTATTCCTAGCAAATGAAGCCTTACTAGTTTGTGATCTAGTTCTCCTAGGCTCTTGAGAATTGCCTGCCAATTCTTCGGCTTCTTGCACAATTTTTTCATCCCATTTGGGCCTAGATGGTGAGTCATATACAAAAATATCATCTTCAGCAACATTCATATCAGAATTATCAGAAAAAACAGAGCATGTGTCATCACTTACATCTTCGAATGGTTGAGGAGAGCAGCAATCCCCCCGGTGCAAGTTCAAAGTCTGGAATTGGCTCTTCTTTGAATTTGAAACTTCTTTCAACAAATTTTTTTCCGGTGGATGTGTCAAAGAGATTGTACCCTTTGGTGTATTCACCATATCCAACCATGAGAAACACCTTACTTTGTGGCTGCAAGGCTTTCCTCTTCTCTGAAGGAATTCTTTCCCATGCTTTTGTACCGAATATCCTGAAATTTGAGACATCTGTTTTTTCATCAACCCATGCCTCGTAGGGTGTCATCCCTTTCACTGATTTGTGGAAGGATCTATTCTGAATGTGAGAAGCACAGTTGATGGCTTCAG
>LPNX010287829.1:191397-279887 GCA_001517045.1 Pseudotsuga menziesii | reverse complement strand
TAATAATTAATAAATGGTTATTAGTAAACTATTCTAAAATGATGCATCATTTCATGGATGGTATCCAAGTGCCTTTACAATTAATATATATATGGCACTCACTTTGCAATCTTTTATCATCATTCATCTTTAATATTTATTTAATATTTTCAATATGGAATTATTTTCCATTGGTTGATTATTCAACTGAGTAATCATTGTGGGTTAAAATGCCAATAACGTGGGTTTAGAAGTCTTTGTTTGCTTCATTCTTTCTCTCTACCACACCATTTTGCTGTGGTGTGTAGGGAGTTGAGTGTTGCATATGGATGCCACACTCCTCACAAAGTTGCTGTAGATTCTTATTCAAATATTCCTTTCCATTATCAGTCCTAAGGGATTTGATCTGCTTCCCAGTCTGATTCTCTACTAGTTCTTTCCAAACTTTGAGTTGCTCAAACACCTCAGATTTTAATTTCAGAAAATACACCCAACAAAATCGAGAGTAGTCATCAATAAATGTAAGCACATACCTAAATCCACCATATGAAGGAGTGGGTAGTGGACCAATCATATCAGAATGCACCAACCCAAGTTGTTGTGTTGCTCTCCTTTCCTTCCCCTTCTCGTAGCTCTGCTTAGGATGCTTCCCAATCACACATCCAATACATGCTCCAATAGATGGCTGAATTTGTGGAAGACCTTCCACCATTCCTTCTTTGTGCAATGTTTGGAGATACCTGTAATTCATGTGGCCAAACCTCTCATGCCATAGTTTGGAAACTTCATTGGCATGTGAGTGAAGTTCTTGATCATAGGAAGTAGGGAGGAAATTAGAGAATTTGTACATTCTCTCATGATGATCAGTATACCCAACTGCAACAACTTGGTCTGCTGAGATTTCAGAAATCTCTACAGAGTCAGGAGTAAAGATTACTCTCTTTGGATCTCCTATATGGGTCATGTGGTAGATTGACAACAAATTTTCTACAAGGTCTGGTACATACAGTACATCACTGAAGAACCCATGGTATAAATCAATTCTCCCAATCCCTTTGGTCTAGAGTTCAAAATCATCTCCCATTCGAATGGCTGGGCCAACATTTGAACTCATGGAGGAGAAGAATTCTCTCATGGATACAATATTCCTATAAGCACCTGAATCAATAATAAAGGATGAGGAATTAGAAGTAACTGCCACTAATGCATGACATTTCTCCTTTCCTTCACTTGAACTAGAGTTTCCATCTTTCTTCCTAGCGTTGTCAGGAATTGGAATGTTGTTCTTCTCTAGCAGCTGCTCCATGGTGTCTATGGTTTTCTTCATGCATGAGCTTTCTAGATGCCATCCCTTATGGAAATAAGAGCATTTGGCCTTCTCTTTTCCTTGGGTGGATTCGTAGCTCCCTCAATGGATTTGGGTTTTCTGATTTCTTCTTATCCAGCAACTTTGAATTCTTGGACTTGGGTTTTCCCTTTATTGAATTCGAAACCCCCACTGCTAGTGCTTGATATTTGGTCTTGATGGAACCCATTTGGACCAATTTGTCCTATTCTTGAGTGAGTGACTGCATGAAATTTTTCAGACTTGGCAATTTCCAGTTTCGAAGGGTGAGTTTACCTGAGTGAAATGTGCTCACACATACTGAGAACTCTGGCCCCAACTTCGAAAGTATAGACACGATCAGTTAATCTTCCTTCTTCTAAATCCCACATTGTTTTAACTGCTTTAACTTGGTGAAGAAGTCCTGGATTGTGTCATAGTGCACTAGGCTCAAGCCTATCATCTCATTATCAAGCTGGTGACCACGTAGCTCATCAGTTTTTCCAAATAGAGACTGAAGTTTCTCCCAAACATCCTTTGGTGATGTCAAACTATCAAGATGGAACAACAACTCTCTTGAGATGCTCAGACACAAAAAACCATATGTTTCATATAATTTGTTAAAATACTTGGCTTTTTCTACAACAGAATTTGGTTCCACTTCAATGCCCATAGTAACTTTGAAAATCCCCTTGGCTCTCAATTGAATCACCATCTCTTCCTTCCATTCAAAGAAGTTGAAAGGTGTGAGCATGATGTGTGTAGCCTCCATTACTGTTTGCACTAATGGTGGTGAAATTTCTAATTGGTTTACACTCATCAATTTGATTTTATCTGGAATTCACTAACAAAGTAGCTCAAATCCACTAAGAATTTAGTCTGCAACTCAAAAATCTCCAACCAGCTCTGATACTGTTATAGCCTGTTTTTGTTTTCTATTTTTGAACCATTTGCTTGTCTTAAAAATATGATTTTTCTTATTGTTTTAAAGTTTTGACCTTGGTTTCTTTTAAAATATTTTGATTTTAGGCTTATGTTTATAGTTGATTTAATAGGTTTTCTTTTTAATTTTGGCTTTACTTAATTAATTTCATGGTTTTTATGGACTTATAGGATGTATATATTTCTGAAAGGTTCTAAAGAAATATCATAAGACCTTATTTAAAGTTATTTACCAAAAAATAACAATTTGTTTGGAGTTTTGGTTAAAAAAATCATAAAACAGGTATTCTTGTAGTGCAAGCCTGAAAAAGTTACATAGGCGCACTACAAGAAAGTCGTGCAGTTCCAAAATCATCATTTTTGGTTCAATTTTTTTAAAATTTTCACACATGAGAGGTCATTCATACTTAGTTGATGAATTTCATACGTGTTTCCTCTAGAATGATCATTGTGACAAGTGTGAATACGTCAAGCAAATCATCATGAGGGCGAGTTGTGGTGGTCTGTTGGAGAGTGATGGAATAATGATGGTTAAACACAATGAGACAAATGCGCCTTGAATCTTGTATCCCCTGAAGTGCACATAGAGCAAATGGGTTCATGGTGAATTATTAGTAGGGTGTAATTAAAATATTGAAACAGGTCGAAGAATTAGGGTTTTTGAAGGGCGATCGTTTGGAGTTATCATAGTGGTCAGAGAAGATTGAGGAATGAAACTGGACACTTGACAGTCAAGAAAGCATGATTTCAGCACCTGGATTCATCACTCTGATAGGTAGGCTGCGAATAGATATCAAAGTCCATGAATTTGGGTTTTTACTAATCAAATGTTTAATGACGAAAGTGAATTAAGATTATTAGTATATAAACCTAATTCATACTAAATGATGAATTCTCTGTCAATGGAATTAAGGAATTTATCAGTTTAAACGAGAGAGTTCAGTTTGGGGTTTTAGGTTTCCCACTATAGCATTGTCTGTCAGATTGTCAAGACTTGAAGATATTTAGAGTTTGTTTTATTGACAGAAGCAATTTGACAATTGTTCAAAATGAAAAAAGTGGTAAGACCAATAGAGCAGAACCTTCATACATGAGCTGAGTTCAAACTTTTCCAGATTGTGCAAAACTATTTTCAAAGGCAGAGTGGTTAGTGTTTTTTGAAAGAATTGAAGGATATCACTCAGAAGTCTCGTATAAATTTGCTCAATGTTTGGATAAGGATATGGTGACTTTTTATACTTTGAAGTTTAAGCTGACCAGGGAATTGTTAGCAAAAGCTACAAGGATCTTAGACGAGGGTGAATGCTGATTTAAAAAAGTGCCTTTCACTTTTGATGCTTAGAAATATTTACTTCCAGATGTAGTAGCAGATTGGGGAAAGGGAGTACCTATTCAAAAATTTAAACCAAAATGGATAGAGCCTATCAAAATCCTACAAAGTTATATCACTTGTGAAGGAAGATTTGCTTTTGTTTTAAAGTATCATTTAAGATTCTTGCAACATCTCAGCCATGAATCCAAAATGAACCTCCCATTCTTCTTCCTGAAAAGTTTACAGAAGATGTCTAGCAGGGTGAAACAACATCAGGATCACACCAAACAATCAGTGTTTCATCACGGGCTTATAAAACTAGTTATAAGCACTGTACTTCAGAAAAGAGAGAAGACATGGGAATCTTTCCTATTTTGGTCTGGTTTCCAAACCGAGAAGGAAGAGCAGTCTCAGAAGAGACAGTTAGGTAAAGGTCAGAATTTGATCAAGAAACTTAAAAAGAAAGTCACAGTTAAGAATGAAGAAGGTAGTGAACTAGGAAAATCTTTGAACCAAGAAGATGAAAACTTTGAAATTGAACAACAAATTAATATTGAAGAAAACAAAGTTTCAAAGTCAGAAGTGAAGGAAATCAATCCTGTAGAAGATGATTTTCCTGTATAATTGACTCAGGGTGTAAAGGAATATGTAAAAGAGCAGAAACAATTTCCTATTACAGTACTCTCTGAATAAGAGGAAAGGTCATTATCTGATGAAACTAGGGTTCATATCAAACAAGATATACATACACATGCTGAAGAAGAGACAATGTCACGAAGGAAGAAAATGAAATTCATTGAAATAGCTTCTATTACACATCAAGGGAAAGTTTTGAAAATGTTACGAGAGGTTGGAACAGTTTGGAGGCCCAAGACAAGGCCAAAGAACAAACTCAGATTAAATATGAAGAAGTTGTCAAACCTTAAACTAGCCCAAAAGAAGATTACAGTGATTGAAGACTCTTCATCTCAATAAGATTTAGAAGACAATGAAGATATTAATGAAATAGGAGTAAGCCACATAGAAATCATTGGTATTGAAGACATCACAACTGTGGTTGAAGAAAACAGTTAAAGAACAACCATTGCAAGACTTGGAGTGTGCAAATATTATTGAGAATTATGCTCTATTTTTCCTATTTTGGGTTATTGCAATTGAGTGCATATCACAAGATAATTGAGATTAATTTTAGAAAACAAAAATATTTTTTTGTTCATAAGATACCCATTCACAAAAACCTCTCTCAGTTTTTCAATATCTGTCAAGGTTTGAAATATTCAATTTAATCGTTACAGCCTATTTTTCAGGGTTTTAAAAATATTTAATATTTTCCTGTTTTAGTCTTCATCTTGTGGGACATATTCTAATTGATTGGAGATGAAGTTTAAAAAAAAAGAGAGGTTTTTGTCCATCACAGACCCATTCACAAAAATATCTCTCATTTTTCATACAGGTGTCACAGATTGAGAGATATGGAAGCTTCTTTGACACCTATTTTTCAGAAATTCGTCAAATTTACCAGGAATCCGATTTTTCTATTTTTAGTCAATTAGTTGTAAGTTAGTTAATGTAACTGCTGAGTAGTTTCAAATTTGACCTAATGAAGGGAAGATAGAACTACTTCTTTGTAATTATAAAATATGGACAATGGTACAGGGCAGGGGTTTGATTTTTGTTGCAAGGGGAGGCTATCAGGCTGTGGTTTATGAGCTAAGTGTAAAAACTCTTATGTGTTTTTGATGACTAGATTATGAAATATATGCAACTATAATCCCTTTTTAGACTATTTACTGGTTTCATTTCTGTTTTATGTTAATCACTCAGTTAGTATACTCATTTCCTGTTTAAGGTTTTTATGCATGAAATGCTTGTTAATTGTGGGTGGAACTCAGTACTGTGATTATTGTGTTTGGTTTATGTTCTATATATTATGCATCTCAGTCCTTCAAATGCTCATGATTTAGTGTTTTCTTTGGTTTCATGAAGTTTCTTCCCTCTTGTCTACAAACTTTACAACCAAAACCCTAGAAAAACCTATTTTACTTAATTGTTTTTATTGAGATTGTGTTGGCTTGTTCTTTCATAGTTTGAGAACAATTTCTGGCACTAACAGATACCATGTGATAAATTAAAAATATAAAGTGAGTAATTCAAACCAAAGGAAAATATAGGAGCGTTATTGAGGTTCACAAATCAAATTTGGGTGCAAGATTCAGCAAAAACCATCAAATTATAGTTAAATTACACACAATGATAGTTGGGAACAAGATAATTTTGGACTGCATAACTCTAAAATTGTTATCAACATGTTTATAAATACATTATAAGAGTTTTGAATGGCTTTGGAAGCCAATTGTGAGAAAAAATCCCAAAATTGCCAAATTGGCATCAAACCCCCCTAGGTGGGCCAATCTCGTCCCAAATATCTCCAAATGACAAAAAATTGCTGAATTGGCATGGATGATGTGTTCTGGGTCAATTATTACATGTTGGATAGCATGGGTGTGGAAAAATGGATGGTTAGAATCTCAATGCAACATTAATTGCACTAAATCAAGCCAAATTTGGGAAAAATTCCACTCTAGCGCCCCAAGTCAACTTGCCTGTCCACATTCAATGAATGGGAGCACACCAAAAATGATGGATGTGCATTTGTGTCTAGATAACTAGGCTGGAGTACCCATGTGGGTCATAGAACCTCAACTTGACATGGCATATGTCCACCTAAGCACCCCTAGTCCACCTCATAATGTATTAAAGCTTAAAAAAGAAATAAAATTGACTAATTAGTGTAACTAAGGTACTAATGATGGATTACTGTTCTAAAAAATACCTTAATATTCTTCCCCCTGAATTTCTCAACATAATATTTGAAAGCTTTGATGATCTCATACACTTCATATTTTAGCTTGAGGAAAAACACCTAACAATATCTTGAAAAATCATCTATGAATGTTAAGAAATACCTTTAGTTTCGATAGGAGGGTGTGGGAATAGGTCCTATCAGATATTAATGGATCAATTCAAGCACTTGAACAACCTTCCTTTCCTTCCCCTTGTCATACTTGCGCTCTGCATGCTTCCCAACAATGCATCCCTTGCATGTGCCTTTGGAAAATATGATGCTTGGATGTCTTTGAACCATGTTTTATTTTCTTAAAGATTGAAGATATCTATAATTGAGGTATCCAAACCTCTCATTCCATATCTTGTTGATCTCATTGACATTTTACAGGAGTGGATTCCCTGAGGAGTAAGCAAGAAAGTGTGAAAACTTGTACATTCTTGACTCATGATCTGGAATACCCATTACAACCACTTCTCCTATAGAAATTTCTGAAATTTACACATCATATTGAGCGAATGTCACTCTATTGGTGGAACCTATCAGAGTCATTTTATAGAAAAATATTAGGTTTTATTCAAGAGCAGACAAAAATAGCACATTGTTGAAGTACCCATTGTCAAGATTGATCCTACCAATCCCTTTGGTTGGGATCTCAAAGTCATCGCCCATGAGGATCGATGGACCATTGTATGGATGTAGGGATGAGATGGAGTCTTATGTAGAATCCATGTGCCTTGAGGCACCTAAATCTATGATGAAGGATGAAGATCTAGAATATTGAGCCACCAATGCATGCCATCTTTCCTTGTTTTCAAAATTTGAACCTCTGTCCTTCTTCTTTGCGCCATCTGGAAGAGGAACATGTTAAAATTGTTGTGCCATGTTGATATTCAAGCAATTAGTCTAAGAATTATTAATGCAGTAAAAGAGAATGATGATACACACTGAACAAAACAAAACACATAGGAAACAGATGAGTGTAGCTTAGGTAATTACAGTATCATTTTCATTAATTAATCTGGTGTTACAATAGTTTACATAAAGGAAGAATTTGAATCCATTAGGGAGCAATTCAAATATACCAACTGGATGTGACTATACCTAAATGACTAGCTAACTCAGGATGTCTCAATCAATATTAGAGTCCAAATAGTTAACTCTAGATTTCTAAACAACTCATACAATCAGTAATCCTCAGTTAACTTAGTCTAACTGAAGTGGTAGGTGCGAAAAGGTGCCTACTCCACATGAAGCCATGCATAACTAGCACTAACTGAAATGATTGTGATGTAACTGGAAATTAACTAAGCTTAACTAGTTTCCACTCCAACTGACTGAAGGAGGTTGGTGTTGAGACTCCCAGTGGCTCCTAAAATGTAGGGATTGTCCTAGGAGGCACCTAAACTAATGCATTCAAGTGCATTCAGTGTAATTCAACCTCTACTAGTGTTCCCCACACTCTAGTAACTGATACATGTGTCCCCATTAATCCATGTGGACCCAATGGTACTATTAGAATTAATTAATTAATTAAAACTCCTAAGTTAGGATAAATTAATCTTATAGACAATTTGACCAAGGGGGGATTAATAATCCTAACACCCCCCTGAATCCTAACTTGGAAAACTGTGGGCCTGGAAACAAGGCCATAATTCAACCATATGCAATATAAAAGACAATTTTGTTTAATAAAACCTAGGAAATAGTGGAAAACCTCATGGGAACCCCCCCCCCCCCCCCCCCCCGCCCTCAAAATAAGCAGAAATAAGAAAATGCAAGTTAAAAACTTGCAAAATATTTTGCTGCAATTTGCAGCAGTAATGCAGTATTCCGGTTCTTCCGTGTAGCAGCATCCTGTATATGTGCATGTGAACCTATGAATCAAAAAAATTTATTATGTGTGGAGTAATATTCCTCATTGGAAGAAGAATAATGTACTCAACTGAATAAGAAATATAAACAGATGCACGGTGAAAACTGGACCCATGTAGAGCAGCTGAAATCAATTGATGAGAGAGAAAACATTCTTGAGAATTCGAACCATGTGAAGAAAACCCAAGAAACTGATATATGGAATCCTTGAACATCAATCCATGTGAGGTAAAATCAGCCCCAAGTGTTAGGAGAAAGTGTCCAGGTGGATGCAGAATGTCTCCAACTTTACTAGTTTTTGTGAGGAGATGAGCATGTGATAAAAAATATAGGTAGAGAATCCCTGGGACTGTGGAGAGAGAATGCTTGAGATCCATAATCTGTTATAGCTTCATAAATATCCAATAATTCACAAAATATAATATCAACAATCTCATAAGAGAAAACTAACATCGAATCCTCAACAACAAAATAGAAGGAGACTTGCGGTGCTTGATTTGTCACACCAAAATTGATGAAACTAGTTACAAGCAATACTAAAATATCATGAATCTTAAAACCTGAACCAAATATTATCAGATCATGAAATAAATCAGATCCAAATAGGTTCATATCATATCCAAAACTATGCTCCACCGAGATGGTAGAAGCACAATTTTCTCCTTCAAAATTCTGATTTTTGGTGCATGCAATCTTTTAGGAATTTACTGGAAGTTATATATTAATGAGAGTGAATGGATCACTCCTATAGTATGATATTATTTCCATAATATCGATTGTATTACTTATATGCACACCAAAAACATCACTAGACGTAGAGAATTCAAATTCATCTTCCTTTTTTGAAACAACCACCTGTAAACTATGCACAAAATTTAAAGAACTACTGGAGAATTTTTGCAAAGAATAGAAGGAGAGTTTTTCTTCAAAAAAATAGATTTGAATGTCTTCTTATGGATCAGCCATGTGAGGAGATGAGATATCAGATATCTCATACACTTCTGGAGCAGTAGGAGAAGGAGTCACTCCAAGGAGACTTTCTTCAATTCGAATTGACTGTAGGGAAAATTCTGGTTCTTCTTCATCTTCAACAATTTTATTTTTTGTAGGAGAGGGCATGAACTCATCATGATGTATTTTATCTTAACCTCTCTCAACATCTGGGATTTTAGAGTCATCTCCCATATGACTGATAGTTTCTCCTGATAGAGGGAAAGTGATGAAGGATTTCTTGGAGGAAACCATGTGGTTGGAAGCTTCACAATCTTTCAAATAATCCTTCGACGGAGTGAGGATTGCATACAATCATATCCCGTCTTCTTCAGTCTTCTCTTCATCATCAAACATCTATGCACCTTGTGGAAGGGAAATATTCTTCTTTATACATAAATATTTCAACTAGTCGAGGGTCTTCTTCATGGACGAGTCTTCAAGATGAAAACCCCTCATACAATAGGGACACTTTTTCTTTTCAAGCTTCTTCTTTTTCTTAGATCCGAAGGCTCCTTCAGAAGTATTCTGATTCTCTTTAGTCTTAGAATCAACTTCTTTAGGCTCCTTCCCCTTAGGTCTCCCTTTAACTTGCGCTTTGGTAGAGTCTGTCACTAGGAGAGCTTTATATATGGAAGTCTAGATGACTCCCATCCGAATCAACTTCTCTTGCTCCTATATTAAGGTCTCGACAAAGGAATCAAGCGAGGGAATTTTCCAACCGAGAAAGGCATCACTTTTGGAATTAAAGATTGAGAAAAATACAGAATACTCAAAACTGAGTTTGCTGAGAATGGAGAGCACATTTTTCTCATCCTTTCTTTCTATTCTGAATTTTTTGCATTGGAGTGAAAAATAGTTGAATTTATTAAAGAATTGTTGTACCGTTTCAAAACTACTGGGTTGTAAAGCTACCAAATAGTTCTCCAAAAAGTGTCCCTGAAGCTCATATTTCTTTCCAAACAAGTCTTCAAGCTTCTCCCAGGTTTCTATGGGTGTCCTCAAACCTTCAAGGTGGAAGAGGATATCTCTGGATATATGAGTGCATAGATAACCGAAATCTTCATCTAAGCGGTTCGGAAACTTGTTCTTCTCAACTGGATGATGGGGCTCAACCTCCCTTCCAATTATTATCCTATACTATCCAATATTGTGAAAGGCCAGCTGCATATCTATCCTCCAATCAAGATAATTGAAGGGTGTAAGGATCCAAGGAGTAGAAGGTAGAGAATCCATAATTATCCGTTTGAAAGAACACAAATCTTCACACAAGCTACACATCACCTATAGATTTTCACTACAAAACACTAAAACATTTGAAATATGTTAGAATCATGCCTTCCCTCTTGACATGAACATGTTTTCAGGGTCCATCACTCCCGCACCACCACTCTGAATAAATTTAGAGGAATCAAGGTACCCTTTGTGGGGTTTATGTGGAAACCAAGCTGCTTTTAATGTTCAGTGGAGAGAGACAAACATGAATCCTGCTTGATATGGCTCTAATACCATGTTACAATTGTTGTGCCATGTTGATATTCAAGCAATTAGTCCAAGAATTATTCATGCAGTAAAAGAGAATGATGAATCACACTGAAAAAAAACCACACAAGAAACGGATGAGTGTAGCTTAGGTAATTACAGTATCATTGCCATTAATTAATCCAATGTTACAATAGTTTACATACAGGAAGAATTTGAATCCATTAGGGAGAAATTCGAATCTACCAATTGGATGTGACTGTACCTAACTGGCTAGCTAACTCAAGATGTCTCAATCATTATCAGAGTCCAAATGGTTAACTCCATATGTCTAAACAACTCATACAATCAGTAATCCTCAGTTAACTTAGTCTAATTGAAGTGGTAGGTGAGCAAAGGCACCTGCTCCACATGAAACCATGCATAACTAGCGCTAACTGAATTGATTGTGATGTAACTGGAAATTAACTAATATTTACTAGTTACATCTCCAACTGACTGAAGGAGGTTGGTGTCGATACTCCTAGTGGATCCTAAAATGTAGGGATTGGCCTAGGAGGTGCCTAAACTGATGCATGAAAGTGCAGTTAGTGTCAATCAGCCTCTAGTAGTGTTCCCCACACTCTAATAACTGGTACATGTGGCCCCATTAGGCCATCTGGACCCAATGGTACTAGTGGAATTAATTTATTAATTAAAACTCCTAAGTTAGGCTAAATTAATATAATAGATAGTTTGACCAAGGGAGGATTAATAATCCTAATAGAATGTTGTTATTCTCAAGGATTTGTGCCATCATGTCAATGGTTTTATTCATGCATGCATTGTCTAGATTCCAACCCTTGTGACAATAAGTTCAATTGGTCTTCTCTTGCTTCTTCCCTTTGTCCTTGCTAGGATTCGAACCCCCATCAGAATATTTGGGCTTCTCCCACTTCTTCTTCTCTTGTTGCTTATAATCAGTGGGACTTTTCTTTCCCTTTACTTGATTCAAAACCGCTGTAGCAAGGGATTGGTCCTTGGTGGATTTGATGGTACCCATTTGAACCAAATTATCTTGTTCTTGATTCAAAGACTCCACGAAGTCTTCCAAAGATGGAATTCTCCAATTTTGAACTATCATCTTGCCTGAGTGGAATGTCGAAACAAACATTAAATATTTAGGATCTATATTTGAAAGTATGGAAAAAATCAACTTCTCTTCCTTCTTTTCGATGCCACATTTCTTCAGTTGAAGAACCAGGTATTTGAACTTGGTGAAGAAGTCTTGGATCGTCTCAAAATGTGTTGGGTTCAAGGTGATCAACTCGTTTTCAAGTTGGTGGAATCGTAGTTCATATGCAGTATTCCAAAACAGTGACTTGAGCTTGAGCCACACTTCATTTGGAGTTGTGATACTATCAACATGAACCATGGGGTATCTTGAAATTCCGAGACTTACATCCCAAATGCTTCATCCATTATGTTAAAAAAACTAGGACCTATCAACAACTGAGTTTGACTCATTTTCTATCTTCATCATAACTCGATAGAGACCTCTGGATCACAACTAGATTACCATCTCAACCTTCATCTCAAAGTAGTTGAATGGAGTGAGCATGGTGACATGAGACTGCTCCATTTTTTGTTGCGCATTGAGTGACAAAGAACACTAAACAACCTGCAATGAAAACTCTCAATCTACTGTAGGAGACCCTAGATTTCTAATTCAAACCATATGAACTCTTTGAATTTAGTTTGAATCTCCTTAATACCTAATAGCATGTGAAATTCTAATTCACATCAGGATCTATAAGCTAAGACAATCCTCACAACAAAAGAATTTGACAATACATGAAGAAAACAGTGAAAAGGGAAAAAATTAACACATAAATATGGTGTCAATAACTGAGTTTTATATTACAGTACAACATGTAAAAATGTTTGGAACATGATTATATTACATTAGGATAAAATCATTATCCTTTGAGGCCTCATTGGTGGCATACATATGGAAGGATTACATTGGACCTCAAAACCACACTAGGTGGACCAATAGGCTCCAAACACCCTCAAACAGTAACGAGTGTTCATGTGAACGTCGGTGAGGCATGTTGGGTCATAAATGAGGGTAAGGTAGGCATGGTGGAGTGGGAGTGGCTTTAGGAAGCAATAAATGGTCCAAAACCCCAAACAACCTTAGGAAGACACCATAAACCAAGTTTGTACTATCTAGCATAAGTGAAAATAAATGAGATAATGGTCCTAGGTGGTATGATGACTATGGTACTAGGTGGTATGATAAGTAGATTATATCTTATATGCGTGATTTGTTGATAAGATGAAAAATTATTTGGGGAAGGCACTTGTTTGATTTGTGTGCAGAAACAAGGAATTTGTCACAAGGATAATTGAAAATGGTTGACACATTGAAAAACGCTGAATGACCAAATAAAACTAGTTTTCCACTCATACATCATTTTCCCCTTTTTTTATTAACTTGCATGTAGATCTATGGAATTAGTGATTATAATATATAATAGTGATTGTAAAAGAGCATGATTGTCACACCCTTGGATAGAAAAGGCCTTGAGAACCTCTCTCACCCACGATGGAGACCTTGATTGGAAAGAAGTGACCATGGGGAATGAATTCCAATGGGATTAATTGTTGGGGTGTGGTGGTAAGACACACCAATGAGGGGAAAAATAGTTGCACACCATATTGGGAACATGTTAATGCCATTAGAAAAAAATTGGGTTCATGGATAAAGGGGCTCTATCACATTGGTAAAATACTAGTCGGTAAGAGGAGCATTAGGAGAAGCACCCAAGTAATGTTGGTAGAAATACCAATGGGTTGTCAGGAGACCATCGAGAGAGTACCCAATTTATTGGGGTTCCCTTAACGACGTTCTCATTATATGGTGTCGGCCAAGTGAAGGAATGCTCAATGACACACCGTGCTAGGAATACATGCACGCATAAGAGAACGAGGTAAGATGAGACATGGATCAATGAGAGATCCTGGAAGGGGAGCTTACCACCCACCAACATGACTTGGGATCCCATAACATGTAGAATACAATGTATAGGGATGTAGAGAGTGGAAATGCATCACGAACTTACCCAATGAGAGAGATACCATGAGTGGTCCCAATGAATTAAATATTGCAAGTGAAGGAGCATTGGCAGGGACGCATTCCTTTGGAATCACCCATATGCATATATATAATCCAACTGTGGAAAGCCAAGAGGAGGCAAGAAAGAAATTAAGAAAGTGAAACACAAGAAGAACAAGGGAGTATAAAGGTGTACAAGGAGGATGACATGTAGAGGGATAACACAACTTGGAATATTGGATTGTGATAGTCTACTGGGATTATGGTAGAGTCTTGATAGGTTTCATAGGATATGGACATACAATTGTGATAGGGAGACAATGTCAATGATTTGGAGGATTGCTACCAGGTATTTTTGGGACATTATTGTGGGAGTACTTGGGAGGATTATTGTCGAGTTGGCATACTATATGAGTGGTTCTTGGGTTACAGGAGAAAATTGTGTTTACTATTTTTATTTATTGCATTAGTTTAGCTGAGATATATGTTAAAAATGATAAAAATATTTGCTTTCCTCTATTAGTTTAGTTTGCTTTTCTATTTTCCATTGAACTCTTCCTTACAATCACAACGATTTAAGGTTGGTGCTTCTACATGTAGCTTGCAGAAATCCCCACTACAGTTTTGGTGACTCCACTCGGTCGATCCATTTGGATCTTAGTTTTTGTAGTTTTCCATTTGTTTGTTTTGATTTTATGCCATTAGTCATCATAGATCGGGCCCCCTTGCAACCGATTCGAACCCTTGTTGTGACAGTGCCTACCTCCTCGGCCCTTGTTGTCTCTTCTTTTTAATTTTTTCCCAGTTTGAGCCGAGTCTCTCTTATTTGGCCAAAAGCTACGAACCATTCGCTCGTTTTTGCTCGATAAGTGTGACCTAGGTCACACCTATAGCCCCGATAAGAGCGACCTGGTGTAAAAACCTGGATCGTTCGTATCCCTGCTTCTGAAGCTACCCTAGTCGCTCCTGTGACTCAATTTTTAGTGAACCAATCATGCTTAACCGTCTATTTTGTGCAACTTGTCTATTTTTTGTTCCAGTCGCTCTTGTTTTAGATTACGATTCAACCCTAGTCACTTATGTGACTCGGTTTAGAGCGAACCAGTCACATCTTACCCTCTATTTTGTGCAACTTGACAGTTTTCTTCCCATATTGCAACCGTCCCTCTATTTCATGTGACCCAGATCGCGCCTGTTCCATCAACAAGTGCGACCAATGATTTTCAGTCAATTTTTTGTGCCTGTTTCAGGCCCCTATCTGTCCCAAACCCTATCTCGACCTGTTTTTCTTTTCAGATCTGACCTTTTATAGCCCCTTGGTGTGTTTGAGATCTCCCTTGCTTGGTTTATGAGTTGTTATAGTTAAGATCTATAGTTGAAACCCCATGCTTGTGTCCTCCATTTTATTAAAAATTCCTTTACTAATTTGTTTCAAGCATAATTTCATTATTGGAAGATTTTTTTATTATTTTGCATTTTTACTATTCATTACTGTTATTTACTGAATTATATTTTCATCCTAGCAGTGATATTCCAACATCTTCGTCGTGGATTGTTGGGTTTGACATACAGTTGCACACAATTCACACCACTAAGTGAAATGCTTGGTTCATGACCTCGATCAGAGCATTAAAATTGACTTAAATACAAACCAACATCGTAACCTTGCTTGAGGATAAAACAATCTTGTAGTTAATTTAGGACTTTGGGGATACACATCCAAACAAAACCCCTTTGTCATTCACATTCCGAGACATAGTTTTTGTCCAGTAGGGAACCAAAACCCTCTTTTATTTGTAGACATGGTCACAACTAGTTTTTCGGGAGGCCCCCTTCTCAGCAGGAGTAAGCCGCAATGAAGGGGTTCTAGAAGTCATGGTGGAATACCACACTCCATCTTGCATCGAAGGATAAACATTCATAGTCCTCCTCGTGCATGCCAGCATATACTAGGTGTCAAGGGCTAAAGGGATGAATCATCAGTCAACTGAACATACATGTCATGAATGAGGTATCCTAGTGGTCAATATTCTAGGGATCTTTTACCCAGGTCCTTATCGGTAGTGGGATTCTCTTAGCCTGTATGGTTCTTCCATTTCATATTTTCTGATTGGGATTTCATCACCCTACCGAGGATATGATTTGTGAGGGGATTCTAGCTTTTAGTTAGGAGCTTGCTTGCACTCATACCCCATAGGTTAGTTAATCATTTTTATTTTTGATAGGTAGTGGTGCTTGTTCACTTTCTGTCCACCCTTGTTGTAGATTTTCCTTTCTATGGCTTGCTATCATAGTTTGGTTTCAGAGGTTGTTGTTGGACTGTGAGCTGTCATTTTATAGGATCTCCTCCTACGCACTCAGTTGTAGTTAGGTTTTTGAGGCTACAATTGATTCTCTCAATTTTCTAGTCATTACACAACACTCCATATAGTCATCATATATCCACCACGCTACTCATATAGGCTTAGGGGTAATACGTCCTAGTTCGGTTCCCTGAATCGACATCGTCAGAGCCATATTTGACATCACTCACCACCTTAGGAGACACCCACAGCCTCTGAATATGATTCGGATACCTATTAGTCTAAATCTACCTTGTTCACTGCTCCATCTAGCCCCAAGCCTGGTGCACATCCTAACCCTTTCCAAGGGGGGTTTGTTAGTAGTGGTCCTATGTCCATTCAACCCACCATCACATGTATCCCTTCATATGGGACCATAGGCCCTGGCCCTAGTGGGCCTGTTATCACTACACACACTACTACTAGTTCGTTACCCACTAGTGGTGGTCCATTCCAGCCACTGTTGTCACTACCATTCCACCTTATATAACTGGGGGAAGTGGCCCTTCCACATCCATCCCAACTATTTCTGCTACAAAAATTCAACCTCAACCACCCCCAATTATGCATGGGAACTACATTCCTGTAGCTAACAGCACCATTATTGGTCCTTCCCAAGCCACCCTTGGCTCTAGCTTACCTTTTATGGCTAGTCTAAAACTTCCATATTTGGCATGGTTAACCAATGACCCCATTTGTCACCACCCACAATGGCCTCCTATTCCCACGAAGCTTCCCTTGGACATCCCTAAGTTTGAGGGAAAGGTGGGAGAGGACCCTCAAAATCACATCATGTCATTCCACCTGTGGTGTTCATCTAACAACATTGTGGATGAATCTGTTTGATTGAGGTTGTTCCAGTGCAAACTTATGGGTGTTGCGTCCAAGTGGTACTTCAAGTTTCCTCATGATACATACCCCAAATTCTCCTCGCTTGCTTCAATGTTCCTTTAGTAATTTTAGTTACCCGTCTATTATGATGAGGGAGTGGAGATCCTACTATCCTATCTCCAGACCACAACTACCCATATCACGGATCATATCCATGAATGGCACCATCACCATAGTTTGTGTAAGATCCAGTTAGATGATAGGATCTTCCTTGATTGGTTCCTCAAAACCTTACTCCCCCCTATATCCAAGGAATTCGCATTGGAGTGACCGCAAACCGAGGAGGAAGCCCTACTTAAGGCTCAACAGTTTGATTTGATCTATGACTAGTACGGTTACTTATATACTTCCATACTCGATGCTCCCCAGGCCGACACCTCTCGTCATGATACGCTGTGGGAATCTCACACTGTTGATGGATTTATCATCTCTATTACCTAGCACCTCTAGTTTTATATAACCTCTCCCATGATTCCACCTCATTTGGGTAACACCCATAGTGTCGCCCAACCAAGTTATGCCCCCAATTACTCACATGTGATGGATCACTCCATAGCTACTTCATCTTATGATCCCCCAATTACACCCTTGATTACTCATGCATGATGGATCAGTCCAGAGCCACCCCATCCTATGTGCCTCCTTCACTAACTCCTCATGTTCATGGATCGAGTTGTTTGCCACACTTGTGTTCTTCCCAGATGACCAGATTTGCATCCCCTCCTGCTCCTCTAGTCTATTATGCACCACCTATGCAACCCACTCTAGCTTCGGCCCTGACTCCTCTAGTTTCTATGGGATAGGTCTATGCTTATCAAAACATTCCTAACCAAACCACCCCCAATAACCAACAAGGACAGGGAAAGAACAAGAGAGTTAGTAATCAAGGTAACAACCGGCCCCAAGGAGGCAGCCAGCAGGACAACCCTCCAAATAACAACAACACTGAACCTCCTACACAGAATACCCAACATACTAATTGGTTTAGAAATAACCCACATTTACAGACCAATCATCTGTGTGCTATCTACAATGCATATAGACATTACACTCATCAGTGTCCTCACATGTCTCATGTCCAACAACTTCTCCAAAATGACAGTCAACATGATCCGAACGTGGCTGCTCCGGCTTATCCCAACCCAACACCGCTAGGTCCTCTTCCTATGGTGCTGTAAAACCCCCTACCACACCAAATAATGGTTTCAACCCAACCCTTTTCTACACCTGCTCCCATAGCTCCTATTGCATCCCCACCTGCCGAGGCTAGTGTCCATCACCTCATGACGTTGTCATCTAAAGTCAACCTCCAGACTCGACACAACCAGTATGGATCCACCACATAAAATGTTGACCCATCAGTGACATCTACCTCTACCCCTAATGACATATATCTGCACTTATCTATACCCCCCATAGATGGGGCTGCGAGAGTCCCACAGTTTCCTATGCATCATGTCGCAACCAAAGCTACTGCCAGATCTTACCTCAACTACAACATTGTTGACGAATTGGACCAATCTCCTACAACCACGTCTGCTTTAGAAGTGATTAAAACTTTCCCATCACAACGTAAAGCATTTTTATCCATGCTAGGTGGCATTGATCCCTCTAGTTCTAGGTTGATCACCTTCGACCTGGATCAAGGAGAGCCTAGGATTCCATCTACCATTGCCTTCCAAGTTCCGGTCTCAATTCATAATTTGGTCATACATTGATGCATTATTGATCAGGGGGAATCCACCTGCTTTATGTCAACCTTCATTTGGCATAAAATCGGGTCCCCTACCATTCAACCTTCCACCACTGCTCTCCGTGCCTATGATGGTCGCTCTACTCAACCACAAGGGATTCTCATGAATGTTGCTATCGAGTTAGTCGACAAAATAGTTGTGATTGACATTGAGTTTTTCAATGACTAACTTGATTACAACCTCCTCCTAGGATGTAGCTACATGTGTGCCATGCAAGTCGTGGCCTCCACCATCTTTCGACTCCTGATGTTCCCTCATAATGGGAAGATCATGACTATCGACCAATTGATGTAGTATGATCCTAAGGGGCTGACCAAACCGAAACATGTCCTTCCAACTATTGACACCACCATCGACAACATGTCCATTCCATATTTATCTATTGTTGGCTTGGGCTTGTTCACCAACACTCCTATAACGGACACCTTTTTTTCCTTACCATCTCCACTTTCACCAAATGACGTATCGAATTTGTGCACCATCATGTCTAGTAGCATTCTGACCACATCACAATATTAGTCACAACCCCAACCACAATCATCAGGGAATTATTGGGGTTTCTTCTTGGAACACATAATTCCCTTCCTTTTTCCACCATCTGGAATCTTGAACAATCCTTTCATGGCTACTCTCAACTTACCTAATTTCACATTGGGAATTCCTATATAGTACCTCGATCCACCCACCCCACCCCCAACTCCCCAGGTCATGTTGACTCTCGTCCAACCCATTGAGATAGTGTCACAACCACCTCCTGGTCCATCAAAGACTACTCCCATATCCAAGACTTCCCCTCCTCCTCCATAGAAGGTTGGGGAAAGGCCACCAAAGCAACAAATGAACCACATCTGGATCCTATTTTTTCTTTGTGCGATGTCTAAGGCCATGTGACACAAAACTATCATGAGTTTCCTCTCCTTTCACCCACATGGAAACTATAGATGAGGCCGATGGCACTCCAGTGGTCACCATCCTAGATCCATCAGTGGTTAAAAAAAGTCATTGTGAACCAGCCATCCTTGTGCAGTTTGTGGCTTTTATGGTCATTAATCTCACCATTTCTCTGACTTTCCTGAGTATTGGTCAACTCTTCACGACCTTTGAAAACACTCCCATGAATCTGACATTACCGTCCTTGAGGAGATCCACCCTCTGGCTTCTTCCTCAGACACAACCAACACCATTTACATGATCTCTACTCCTTGTAGTCCTTTCCCACCCTTGGCCATGGAATATCCGCTTGATCTATCCTGGAACCACTTTCGCGATGATGGAGATATCTATGGAAACTCCACCAGTGTCACCCCATTTCACTTATTCCACAGCGTGGAGTTGGTTCTTCCCATTGAATACCTAATTCTTTCACCATGCCTTACCTAAGAACTTCTACCTGCTACTTCACCATTAGAAGAACCCCTACTTATGCTCGAACAGACGAACGAGGACCGTCATACTTCTCTCTAGATGATCGAAGCATCCAAGACTCGGTAAAAGTCCCATTTTGACTCCCATGTCCACCCTTGCAACTTTAGTGAGGGATACCTTGTCCTCATCTATGATCAAGAAAACAATAATATAGGGAAAGTGAAGTTTTATTTGATGTGGTATGACCCATGTGTCGTCCATCGATTCCTTGGTAAGGGGGCATACATCCTCACTGACTCTGACGGCCATCTCTTGAAGCATCCCCACAAAGGGCTCTACCACAATAGATTTTATGCCTGAAGTTTCCCACCATGGGTACCCTTGTACCATAGTTTTTATTTCTTTTTTTACATCATTTTTACCATGAGTCGATGACCCCCTCTAGTAGTGTTGATGTATTTGTTACTTTGAAATGTATTCACTTGTATATCTTATGTATTGTATTTTATTATCCCTTGATGTTCCTATCGAGAGAATCATTAATGTAATCAAGTCATGTAAATCCATATAGGTTAACCCTCCTTTGTTGATGGGGGGGGGAAGTCCCCACAGTTGAGAGGCACTAGGGTTATTAGACTCTCCTAGTGAATTCGGCCCTGGTAAGTAATTGTCAAGTCGGAAACTAGTATAAATAGAGATTGGGCCTCTCTATTTGAAACACACACTCACTCTCAACTATAGCGCATGAGTGAGAGAAGAGAATCTTGCACAAGTGAGAGATAGAACAACTGTCGGAGATCATCTTTCTGTCTTTGGGTTTTACTTTTTCCATTGGTGCTCATTCTATCTCTTAGGAATTTGCGGGGTTTTCTCCTTTATGGTTTCCCCGAGGAAAACTTTTTGTGTCTCTTGTCTCTTGTGATTATTGTTGTGCATGTTATTCTCTCAGATAAGATCCTAGATCATATTGCTTAATGATAAAAATCTAACATGGTATCAGAGCCAACCTGAGAAGAAGACGCTATGCACCTGCAGAATCTAGGGCTTCTTACTTTTTGGATCTCCCTCTACATATCATCAACAAAAAGAGGCTAGGATAACTCTCCATTGAAGGGCGCATCTTTCTGTTGAAGCAGAATTTGATTTCAAGCATTTTCAGTCACTGCTTCGAGAAATTAGGGATTTTCATAGAAGAGGAATTTTTTAGTGAGACCAGCATAGTATTTCTCTCTTCCTCAAAATCAAAATTTAGAGACTAAGATCGAAATTTTTGGTTGGGTAAAACTCTAGGAAAGTCAAACCCTAATTTGACCTCGGACTAGAAAACCCTAAAAGACTAAAACTAGTCATTTTGGTGCATTCTCTATATCTTGATATTGGACAAGGATCAAGAGCCGAAACTTTTACAAACCGGAAATAAATTCTTGATGTACCCTGTGTAAAAGTTTTGGCCTAATATTCGCTATATTCTTGGAGATATGATTCCTCCAAATTAGGGTTCCAGCCTCTCCCAGGATTCATCCCTAAACAGGACACCTAGGAAAAATTGCTATTGTTAACCCAAAAAATCCTCCAGTAAGCTCTACATGACCTACACCACCCAAATAAATCTATGTACGACCCTCATTTGACCCCCACACCCTCAAAAAGGCTCAAAAATATAAAAAAGGGCTTAAAAACCCCTAAAAAGAGCCAAAATAGCTCTCATAGGGGATAAAACCTCCAAAAAGGGGCTAAAACCCCTCAAAGGATCTTAAAATCCCCAAATGAGCTAAATATTGGGCGAAAGGGGCTAAAACCCCAATCAGGGGCTTAAAACCCTAAAAATCTCAAGAAAAAGTATAAATCAAGGGGTGGGGGTCACTCTCAAATCACTCCTTCTCTCCCTAACGTTATTCTGCCCATGTGAGTCCCTTGAGACCATTTGCCTCTCAAGCCATTCACCCTCCCTCTCGTCCATTTCTCCATTGAGCCAAAGCTCCCATCCCATTGAGAGGTACTCCCAAATCTAGGGAATGGTGTCCCATTTCCACCTAGAGAAGGTATATTTGTGTTTTAGTTCATTTTTATTGTTTTTTTCTAACATAATTTGCTTGTAGGTTTGTTGGTCATGCTTTGTTGCAGGTTTCCATTGATTTCTTGTAGCTATTTTGTTTTCTAACAGTGTTTTGCAGGGTTTCTACAACTTGGCCCTAATATTGTTTGAAGGTCCTCTCTTCCAACCCCACAGGAACCCTATCCTTATGTCCTATAGACAGAAGGTATCCATTTCTACATGTAGCTAGGGTTTTCCCTGAACTAAATATTGGCGACCATACCGGGTCGATCTCACTAGATCTCTAGGTTTTGTTTTTAATATTTTGCTTACTTAGTTTGATAAATATTTTCTTATTTAGGTTGATAGATCTTTTTATTTCATTTTTTTTATTGTTTCGGCCATAGTACCAGTTACTGTTGGTCGTTCTTTGATTTGGAAATCATTCAACTATGCAAAAACAGCCGAACCGAATTTCTGAAAATTTGCCTATGTTCGGGCTTGTTTTCTGCCCAAACAGTTGATCCATTTGTGAATCTGCTTGCATGTAGGGGTAAAAGTGCCTGTTTCTGAAGTATATTTTCAACCGTTTGAGGTAATTCCTCACGGTTTGATCACAATCCACCCCACAAAAACAGGTCCTCTATAGGTGCACGACCCATTTTTCTTTACTTTGTATGAGCATTTTAACTTTTTGGGCTCACCTGTTTGCTGCTATTTGGACTGTCAGTGCAACTCAGCCGCCTCTGTCCAGCATTATGTTTTCATTTTCATACAATTTGTGTAAATCACTGTTAAAATTTAACTGGTTAATGGTATAATGAATCTGTTTTAAGGCTTGCATAAAATTACTGTAGGTTAAATTTCTGTTATTAATTGGAAATTAACACCTTGCCTAGCCCTTCCTCCTCTACCCAGTCATCACCTTTCAGGGTATTCTGGGATAAGACGAAGGGTGAAACTCATATAGTAATAGGCACTTCATCTATAATTTTTCGAAACCACTAAAAATGGGTGACTTGGAAGGTAGAGTGGGTGGAGACCGTTGGGGGTTTCATGGCGTTCGTGTCCTCCCTGTTGACTGACCTTGCACTCAGAGAGTGACCTGAGGATATATGGATGGGATTAGTCCCATTGTGTTGATATCCCAGTACTCTTTCCCGGTTGAAGAGAAATACAGGTGTAAGGAAGTCACCTAGTCAGGCTACCATAGTTCAGATTCAGGTATGGCATGTGTTTAAATTTCCGTTTACAATTTACTGCTTTCATAAACAACTTATCCATGATATAAGTGCTGCAATAAACCAAACAATATCTATGGAATATTCATAAACAATACAAGTAGCTACCAAGTATAACAGAAATACAAAGGACATGCACACAAATCATACCAAATAAAACAACCAAACCCAGTTCATGACGTTGAGCTAGCCATTAAAATTTATAATTTACGCTAATTCAAACACTTGTAGCCTTTGAGGACGTAAGTCCCTGATTTCCTTAACCATGGGAAGCACTTGGGCTTAGCCCAGAAACTCATTGTGAGGAGTACCAAGGGAGCCCCAAAGTAGCTGGCCGCTGAGAGGAATTGCCAAGCAAAATGGGCAATGACCCCCACTGATTGACTATCACTCCCATGAGGAAAAATCCAAGTGCTGTCTCTTGGCAGTCTTGGTGGCTAAGTGACCACCTAAAATACAATAGGAAGCCACTAAAATCGGGGTCCAAAATGTCCCTACCATATTTCACCACCTAACATACCAACTAGACACAATTGATCCCCCACACTCTTCCTCATGCCTAAGAGGCGATCCACCACATTTTGGGTCCTTGAACCAACACCGTTGAGACCATTCTTGACGACCCTCTACACCATTTGAAGGCCACATAGCCTCTGATTCAGAATCATAATCATACCAATCTGAGCTAGATCTACATAATACACTATCTAGGCCCATGGCTGGTGCAAACCCGGATCCATTTTCTGGCTTGGTGATTGGGAGTGGACCCACATCCATACCCCACACCACCACCAACACCCCTACTAGTGGCCCTAGCACTGTCATGCAACCTGTCATATGTCAGTTAGAGCCACCCATACTGACTAGTCAAACGGCCCCACCTGTCATGTCTGGGGGCAGTTTCCCTTCCACTCACACTGTCCCATTTGGCAATCCTGGGGGCAGTGGCCCTTCCACTCACACTGTGTCGCTTACCATACACGGGGGCAATGGATCGTACATAACTATGCAACAAGTACCCCCATTCACGTAGGTACATCATGTTCTTGCAAACCCCACCACCATCGCTGCTCCATCACACATCAACCTTGGTTCAAACCTTCCTTTCATGGCATGTCTCAACCTTCCTGACTTGGATCATTTAACAAATGACCCTATCTGCCATCAAACCTTTTGGCCTTCTATGCCAACCAAGCTCCCCTCAAACATTCCCAAGTTGAAGGGAAGGAAGGGGAGTGCCCCCAAAACCATATCATGGCATTTCACCTATGGTGCTCATCAAATAGCATCATAGATGATTTGATCAGACCCAGACTGTTCCAACGCACCCTCACAGGTGCTTCAACCAAGTGGTACATTGAGCTACCACAAGCCAAATACCTAGATTTTAACTCTTTTGCTTTCATGTTCCTGCAGTATTTCCAACTCCCCGTTAGATACGATGAAGGGGTGGAGATCTTGCTATCTTGTCGCCAGAATACTGCGACCCACATAACTGACCACATCCATGAGTGGTGGTGACACTGTAGTTTGTGCAATATTCAACTTGATGACAAGATCTTCATGGATTGGTTCCTAAAAACTTTGCTACCACCTATAGCAAAGGACGTTGTATCCGAACGTCCCCAATCTGAAGAGGAGGCCATATTGAAAGCCCATTAGTTTGATCTAATCTATGCACAGTATGGATACCTTTACACTGTCATTCCATATGCTCCCCATGCAGGCACCTCCTACCTGGATGCACCGGGGGCATCCCATGCCACAAATGGCATCATAGGTTCTGTATTCCACCAACCACAGCACTGTCCGACACCACCTACAATACCACCGCAACCAAGAAAAACCCCCAGTGTTTCCTACCAAAACAAAAATCTGGAATATGCAAGAATGATGTCTTAGTCCAGAGCCACAAATTCTTATACACAACCTGTGCCACCGTAGCAGGCCCATGCATTAGCTTGGCCGCAACAACAATATGTGGGACAAATTCCCACATTTGTAGCACCTGCATCCACCCAAGTTTACTATGCACCACCAGTGCAAGTTTTTCAAGCCCCTGCCCCTACTCCACCAGCACCTTTAGGATAGGTGTTGGCACACCAAAACCATCCTAACTAGCCAGCCCCCCATAACCAACAAGGGCAAGCTAGAAATAACCGATCCTGGAACTAAGGAAACTGTTATCACTCCAGGAAACTCCTCTAGGTTGTAGCTCGAGGATGCCTGGTAACTTAAAATGTTTTTATGGTTTTTTGATATGGATCAAGTCAGTTGACCTATATAAGCTTTCCACTCTCAAGACATGCATAAAACTCACTCATTTACAAGGCTTTTAGTTACAATTGCTCAGAAGTTGACAATAAGGTGCAGGGATGAAGAACTCATCAGGCTGACAGATTTACATACAAAACACATGCATATAAATGGATAAATCCTGATAAGGTTGGCACTTATAAATCAAATTGTACTAACAAACCAATAGGATGACAACTATCAACTTTTTAATCAATCTGAAAATGACCTAAATACACATTCAGGCATAAGTGCAGCAAAGAAAGAGATGATGGATGAACAGATCATAACAAAAGAGCTTATATTCATGAATAAGTAAAATGAGAAGCATGAAAGCATTATAGGCTTATAAATCCCCGAAGTTGAACCTTTTTTATAAAAATAGTCTTAGGCTTTATAGCCTCTTAAAAAATATGTAGATCCTAAAAACTCGAATCTGTCTTTTACAAAATTTAAACACACTAGTATTTTTTTGCAAATTAGGGTTTGGAACCCTGCCTAACTACTTATCTAACAAAAAGTGAAGCTTTAGTTCACTGACTAAACATTAGATAACTGAAACAATGCTGGTGATCACTGCTATTGGTTCTATGTCAGTTAACCCATTGATTTATCCTTGACATCTACGGTTGGTGTCTTTTGGTGTGGTAATTCCATAGTGGATCTCACACAGCCCCTTTTTTTATGTGTCCCTCAATGCCCTTTGTCTTTAGATCATGTCCATGAACCATCTACAATCGCCCAAAACCAATTATGTCTATCAAAAACTTGCCTTTAAGCCTCTATCCACTTTTGGTGGTTAAGCGGCCAATCTATCAGACCTGTTAGCTGTCAAAAGTGGCGCTTTCGGTGGCTAATGAACTGCCCCAGTGTCCGCCTAAGCCACCGAAAGCCCTATTTTACAAAAAAATTTAGGTTTCCTCAAAAATTTATTTTCAGTCCTGTTTTCTCAGCTTTCTTATTCTACAGGCTTCGTGTTAGGAATGTTTACAGTGCCTTGGCTAGTTTCAGAAGCCTGGAGACTAACTACTACTTCAGCTAGGGTTGATAAGGCAAGGTGGCTGCTAGGGTTTGCTTTTGCTTCTTTCAACTGTAACCTTTGGAGCCTCATCATCCTGAGTAACTTGGTATTGTCCTTCAGGCACTTGGTGTTCAGATTTTTTAAGAAAATTTATCTCTCTCTCTGCCCCAAATAGGACTTGTGCAATAGCTTGTTTCTCCTAGCCAATGTTTCATTTTTTTCTCTTCAGTTCTATTTCCAACACCTCCATTTCATAAACCTTCCTTAGTAGCTGATTGATCTTTTGACTTCTAGGTTTTCTAGAGGAAGCCCTTTCAGCTAGTTCTTCTTGTTCCTGTGGTGTGGGGGATGGAAATGCTTCAGTAAATGGAACAATTTGTAGAGATAGGGATGCATCCTCTCCTTGTTCATTCTCAGAATCTAAATAAGGTAGGTTTAAGACATTCTCCTGGTGTGCTTCTGCCCCCTGACCTTTCTCATTGAAATCCAAATTCCTTTTTTCCTTATTGGTTTTGGAGGAGGAGGGAGGTTGTTCAGTTGCTGCAGCTAGGGAAATGTCCCTCCTCCTTCTTCTCCCACTCCTTGGAGTGCTGGATTTCTTGACATGAGACTTACCTTTCTCCTATGGCTAAAGGCCTATCTTAAAGCCATTCCAGAACAGAAAATAGGGCCAAGAAATGTTTCTTTTCTTCAACAACTCTTGGACCAATAGCTGGATAAGACCATGGTGGCACAGCCTGCCATCAATCTTGGATGGCTGGGCTTTCACTTGATGTTCCATCTTCCCTAGACTCCTGTGTAAATAAAAGGGCAGATTAATAGGGTTCTTACCTGTGAAGTGGTTCATGAGTTTGAAATGATAGATCATTGCTCTATTGTATCTCCCTTCATAGGTCAAATAGACCACAATGGATTTTACCAGCTACTACCAGTTCTCTTCCAGCCATGATGATGGCACAACCTTCTTCCATGTTATTCCCCTATGCTCAGGCTTGAGATATGATCTGAATTCCACATCTTTGGGTATGGTGGTCTTGAACCACTTCTCTCCTATGCAAGGGAGTTCAGTCACCTCTAATATTAGTGCTTCATCTATGATAAATTCCTCCCTTCCTATGATAGATTTTGAACCATCAAATGACAGGGAAAAATATTCAGCCACCTGCTGATGAAAACCCCGTATTTTTTCATAGTATTTGTAGCAGCCTACCTCCTGGAACAGTCTGCAAACCTCTCGATGGGATTCTAAATAACTGACATCACCTAGCTCTTGCTTGAGAGCTGGTCCAATTTTCTTCATCCTGATGGGTGTATCTCCTGGGTCCCTGAAAAACAACGTTTAGACTTTGTATACAGTGGCTTCAGCAAGCTTCTCCTTCAGAGCTCATTTTTCTGGTGAGAACAAGGCTAATTTTGACAATGAAATTTGATGGAGTCCCAAGGCACTGATTATGAGGGATTTATGTCTTTTATGGAAGATGAGGTCATCAAAATGATGACATCAACTCGATCATTGAGATCTCTTTTCCCATATCATCGTAACCTACTTCAGGAAGAGCACTCGATGGCTATTTGATGATCTTTGGGACAGGTGGAGGAAAACTGCAGGCTTACAGTCAGATAAGTTTTGGATAATTTCATAATGACCCTTTTCACTCATTTCACATGCAGTCACCTGGATCAAGATATTTTTGGTGGGTAATCATGCTCTAAAATGATCTTTTGTCTTATTGACGGGGTTGGATGTGACAGTTCCCAACCGTTTCCCTATTTTGGCCTTTTCGGTGGTTTAAGATCCTCTGTGATTTTGTCAGCTAACCGCTGAAATGCTGGCTTTTGGCGGCTAACTAAATGTGTTATTTCTTGCTTAAATTATCTAAATTGTTACTCCGTCGTCATGTTGAATCTCTGTTTTTGGCAGATCTCAACTTTGAAAAAACCCTTTTTAACTGTCGTAGTGTCGGCGATTCAAATCACTAACGAACCCATCGGTGATCGAAACTTCTAATCACTAGGGATCAGAACTTTAAACCTAAATGTTGTCGTAGTGTCAGTGATTCAAACCACTAACAAACCCATCGGTGATCGAAAGCTCTAAACACTAAAACATCGGAACCTCAGACCACTAATGCATCAAAACTCCAAACCATAAGACTCTTTGCAGTGTCGGCGATATAAAGGACAAGCCCTCCGAAACGTTGGCATCGTAGAGGACTAAACCTCCGACTGCTGTCAAAAAATGTTCTGATGGCAGTCAAAAATATTTAGCGATGAAACAAAAAGAGGTAAAGGCCATGGTTCAGAGCTTTCATCTAAACCGTTAAAAGGGTTTTCCACCTGATATTTATCTTCCAGCTTTTGGTGGTTAGTGTATATGTTGCACCCCTTTCTAACCTACCAAAAATGACCTTTTTCAGTGGATAATGAAATGTTATGAGCCTTGCCTAAGCCACCAAATGTACCTTTCCCAATGATGCTTGCTCCTCTCTTTTGGTGGTTTAAACCATTTTTATCTCTCTTTCTAGTCTGCTGAAAGCGTCCCTTTTCGGTGGCTAATGAGTTTTCTGTAGCCTCGCCTAAGCCACCGAAATTGTTAGCTTGACCCTGCTTGCTCAGACCACTTTTGGTGGTTTGCCTTTTTCCCGCGTTCAACTATTTAGCTGCTGAAACATAGCTTTTCAGTGGCTAATGAGATATGATAGTCCTCACCTAAGCCACCGAAAGCTAGAACTTGTGAAATTTTCATCCGAATAAAAACCAGAGGCTTTCAAACTATCAGTGATATTCATATCCTTCATTGCATGATTTAAATTCTTCATACTATCAAAATAATTTTATTTTTTTGGGGGGAGATAACATCTGGCTCCTACGTGGGGATGGGAACCTCCCAGTGAGGTCCCAATAACCCCAGACCAAAAATTCCTTTCCCTAAAAGAAACTAAGTAACTTAACACTATCATTTATTGTTCCATTAGGCATGGAGTTTATTCTGAAAGCAAAACCAACCTACTATCTACTAATTTACAATAATAAGGCCTCAGAGCCTGAAATAAAATAGAGTTTCAAGAACCGTCCATTCACTGGGCCATCAAATACCTCTTCATCTTCCAGATTCTGCAATTTGAAGGTGTTATTTTTATGTACCTAGGCTATCACAAAAGGTCCAATCCACAAAAAGTCAAATTTTCCATGTTTTCCCTTGTCCTGTCTGACATCATCCCACTTGAGTACCCAATATCCCACCTAGAATTTGTCTACTTTTTCTCTTTTGTCAAACATTCCCTTTATCCTCTGTTGATGGACTTCTAATTTTCCTACAACTTGCTCCCTTATTTTCTGTAACTCCACCAAATCCATCATCCTTTTCACCATATCATTTGGTTAATCTTCCTCTTCCTGAAAGAACTTTGCCACTGGAAGGATGAGATGGATAGGAAAAATGGCCTCAGTGCCATAAACTAGCTTGAATGGAGAAGTCCCTATGGATCTTTTGTATGTTACCCTATCATCCCATAAAGCAAACTTAAGCTTTGAATCCCAACTTTTCTAATTTGTCTCTAGCAGTTTCCTAATGATTATAACTAAGCTTTTGTTGGATGACTTAGCTAGGCCATTGCCTTAGGGATAATAGGATGTGGAGTGCACTAGTTGAATACCCATTGATTCACACATTTTAACTAATGCCATAGCCTTAAAAGCTGGTGCATTATCAGTTACTAACCTTACTAGGCATCCAAACCTGCTAAAGATATTCTCATATAAAAATCTCATGATGACTTGATGAGTGGCATTTCGAGTGGGTACTGCTTCTATCCATTTGGTAAAGTATTCGGTGGCTACTAAGATCCATTTATGATGTCCACTGGAAGATGGATTTATTTCACCTATGAAATCCATACCCCATTTCTGGAAAGGCCCATTCACCACAATAGGCCTAAGGGGCAAGGACTTGAGTTTCTGCTTCCCTATAAATCTTTGACATTGGTCACATGCCCTTACAAAAGTGCATACATCAGCAAAGAGGACTGGCCAATAGTATCCTGCTCTTAATATCTTGTGGGTTGTGGTTTTCTAGTAGTGGTGCCCCCCACATGTGCTAGAATGAAAATGATGCATGACCTGCTCTGCTTCCTCTTTATCTAGACACCTTAGCAAAATTCCAGATTGATCTCTCCAGTACAGCAGTTTGTCAATTATGTAAAACTTAACAAATTTCAACTTAAGGGCTCATGCTTGGTTAGGAGTGAGATCAGGAGAAACTTCTAATCTTCACAGAAATTGAATGATACCTGAGTAGCACTCACATGAAGATATGTTTTCATCTACTGATGGAATATCATTCTGATCTTGATTCACTTCTGCTTATGCTGCTACCATAGTCTGCACCTTTGCTGATTTGACACATGTGAATTTTATTCCCATCATCTCACAGTTCTCTTTGGCCATGAGTTTGGCCAGACCTAGTCCCTTTACCAGCTTAGTGGGTTTCACCTCTATATCAAACTCAATGAGTTTGGAAATCCACTTAGCTCTCTTCCCATCGATGTCAGGCTGAGTCAAAACATCCTTCACAAGAGCTGAAGGGACATATGCAAGGACCTTTGCATGGAGAATGTAGATTCTGAAAGTATTCAAATATTTTATCAGAGCATAAGCTTGCTTCTTAATTGCGTCATACTTTAGTTCAACATCTCTTAGGGTTTTGCTGAAGAATGCAATTGGATGATCAAGACCCTCATCATTCTTTTGTAATAGTACAGCTGCTACTGTGTCATAAGATGAAAAAGAGAAAATATAAAAACCATTGGTGTAGTTAGGATTGATTAGGGTTGGGGCCTCCATGATAGCCTTCTTAATGTCTTCAAAAGAGTTTCTTACCTAGTCAGTCCACTTTATTTCTGCATCTTTTTTCAGCATGACTGTTATATGCTTCACCAGCTTGGAGAAATTAGGAATGAACCTCCTGACAAAGTTTATCTTGCCTAAAAAGGACTGAATGTCTCTTTTTGACCTTGGTATTAACAGCTTCTGAATTTCTTCCACTCTTACAGGATCGATATTTACACCTTCAGCTAAAACTATATGGCCCAGGAGCTTTCCTTCACTGAGTGCAAACTCGGACTTCTTAGGGTTCAGTGATATTCCATACCTTCTGTACTTCAAAAAGACCTTCCTTAAATGCTGCAAGTGGTCATGATGGCTGTGAGAGTAAACTGTTAGGTCATCCAAATATATCAGCACAAACTTGTCTTTTAGCCCTACAAAATCTAGGTCCATGGCTCTCTGAAAAGTATCCCCAGCATTCATTAGCCCAAATGGAATTTTAGCATACATGAAGGTGCCCCAGGGGGTGGTAAAGTCAGTCTTCTCTTGGTCATCAGGGCGAAAAGCAACTTGGTTGTAACCAGAGAAGCCATCAAGGAAGGACATGACTCTAGCCCCCGAGACTTTCTGCAATAGGTGTTCCATCTTGGGCAGTGGATAGTTGTCTCTCTTGGAACACTTGTTCAGGCTCCTAAAATCCACACACAACCTGATTTCTCCATTTTTCTTTCTTACCACTACTAGGTTTGCAATCCACTTGGAATACCTGAGGGGGATTATGATCTTGGCTTTGAGGAGCTTGTGGATTTCCTTTTCAATCACTGGTAATAAGAGAGGGATGATGAGTCTCAGCTTTTGCTTAAAAGGAATGGTGTCCTTCTCCAAAGGAATTCTGTGCTGAATGATATTGGTGTCATAATTTTTTAGGTCACTATACTCCCAAGCAAAAACATCAGCGAACTCTTTTATCAAGCTGCAAAATTTAGACCTCTGATCAGCATTCAACCCCATGGAGAGATTTATCAGTTTAGGATGTCTTTGGCTCCCTATGTTTTTCTCTTGGATAGCAGGATCCAGCTCCTTTTTGGAAAGCTTGAAAGGAATGTCATTGTGATCAAACAGTTCTTCCACTGGTACTAGACCTCGGGGTATGTAGTTGCTGGGCAATTGGAAAATGTTTTGATCAGTCACTTTATCTCTTAAGTTGAGCTGTTTGGATTTATCCATGTTTAGGTTTTCCTGGTCTATGTGTATGTTAGAGAATTCATCTACTAACTGAAGGAATTTACTAAGATCATAATCATTCTCAAACATCCTCCAAAATTTTACATTATCTGGTAGAGAGGGTCTGTACTTGACCTAAACATAATAGCTAAGCTTAGGGGGTAACGGAGGAACAAACAGACTTGCAGAGACAGCCAAGGAATCAGCTAGGTGATTCAAAACCCTAGGAATATATGACAGTTCAAAAAACATAAAGGAGTCTCTGAGTTTCCATACCTCATCCCTGTAGGCCTTCAGTCTGATGCTTTCTGTCTGAAAAGTGTTGTTGACCTGCTGTATGATGAGGTCTGCATCTCCAAAAATCTTCATGCACATGATCCCCATCTCCTTGGCAGCTTTCACTCCTAGCAGCAAGGCTTCATATTCTACTATGTTGTTAGTGGTTTTAAAATCAATCTTATAATACAAATGGATGTTTTCCTTAGATGGGGAGATCAATACTACACTTGCACCTACTGAGCTTTGAGTGCTAGCCCCATCAAAATACATGGTCCAGATTGTTGTGATCACTTCTTCAGGCTGCTAACAAGTGGGATTAGTGAGCTAGAGTGATGTCTACTAAGAATCATCTATTTGCAAAATGCATGACCCAAAATCAGTGTCCACTGTATAGATGGGGTGATTCACTAAGTTGATCTCCTTGCTTATAATGTATGCCAGCTGATTTTCCCTATACAACCTCTTAGTCTCTCCTCCAAACATGGGAATGGTGGCATATGTGAGAATATTCTAAAGGATGCCACCTGGTCTTTTGATCCATGATTGAGACAGCAAGAGACCAAATTTTGGAGGTATATCATCCACTACAATGTCCATCATGATGCTTTTCGAAGGTAGCTGAGTTAGGTTCACAACAAGGTCTTTAATGAGGCCCAAGCACTTGACCTTCTTGAAGTCAAAGGATAATAAATCATGGTAGGGCTTGGTGATGCCGATGCCAAGCTCATCCATCATATCCTTTGGCATTAGGTTATGAGAGGCTCCTGAATCCAGCAGATAGTTATGAAGGATTTTATCATGGATATTCAAGGATATGTATAATGGTGGGCAGGAGTCCTTTAGGTCTTCTATCATGGGGCCCAGGGTTACAATAGGCTTGTCATCTTGTAGGTTCACAAATTCAGTGTCAATGTACTCCTTGGGCTGAAGGGAATTTAGAATGGAGGACTTGAATGCATCATTCTTCATTAGCTCAATTAAAGGGGAAGGGATTTTCAATTTTTGAATTTCAGACTCAAGGTTGAAATAATAATGCAGTCTATCTGGAAATCTTACCTCATGAGCTGTAGGTTTGGGTTGGAATTGATCAGGTATGGCTGAAGGTGTTGGTTTCTGCGATTCTTTGGATGTGATAGCCACCTTCTTCGGTAAAACAACAACCTTTCTAGCTGATGTAGTAGGATGCTTGACCATTGCAGCATTCTTCTTGAGAGGAGCGACCAGCCTAGACCTAAGCTGGTAACCTCCCTGATTATTAGCTTGATAGACAGCCTCTTCAGTGATCTTCTCATCAATTAGGGCTTCTTCATATTCTTCCTATGTCAGAAAAGAACATTCCACCTCATCTTCCATGCAATGGATGTTATCTTCAGCTTCTCCTTCTTCTTCAATGAATTCTGGCTCTTCTTCTAATACAACATTTTGGAATGGAGATCTTATTCTTTGATATTCCCCTTGATTCCTGTCCCTTCTGAGAATCTAAACTGGGGGGGTTTCCTCTTCTATAAGGAACAAAATTAGGGTTTCGAGGAGCAAAGTCACTTGGCCCTTTACCCTCACAGGTAGATGTCCTTGGTCCTTCAATTTAGACATTTCAATAGTCAGGTTATCTAACAGTTTGGTCATTTTGTAAATCTTGTTCTCTGATGTAGAAGCCCCACTAGGGTCTGCTGGCTGCTTCTTCCTGTCTATCTTCCCTTTGACCTTATGAGATGCCAGAATGTTTGACTCTACCTCTAGGGTAGCATCTTGCATGAGTGATAAGGAGGCAGACCTCCTTTCTCTGAGAAGTAGTCAGAAGTCAAATTCAAAGGAATTTGCATAGGTTATCCTAGTTGAGGTATCATTGGGCTTAATTTCAGTAGGGATATTGCTGTACATATTGTTGAATCTCTTGGTAAAGTTGGAGACAGACTCCCCATTTTCTCTTTTCAGGTTGCTGAATTCCGTGATATAGTATAGGTGGTCTCTCCTTTCTCCCCAATGCTTTAGGAAAATATCATCTAGGGCCTCTATGCATGCCACTGATCCAGCAAGAAATTCCTTAAACCACTTCCTATCCTGACCATCTAGGATTTGCACAAAAACCTTAGTCCATACATCTTTTTGCTCTATGTTAATATTTTCAGCATAGCTATAAAATGCCTCTAGATTTTCTTCAGCAGTGAAATCCCCTTCCCCTATAAACTTAGGCATATACTTGAGATAATCCCCAGTAGGCATGGCTACGAGGGGATTTGGAAAAACTAGGGGTGCATACCTTGCTACCAGATCCTTTCCATCTTGGTCAATTGAGGGGTAGCCATATTGGAAATGGGTATGGAGAGGGTTGAGGAAGGTAGCACTGATGGAGATACTCGCTGAGAAGGTGGTGGTATACTTATCCCAGTGGAGTCACCAGGGATTGGATCTTCACAAGCAATAGTGCTTGAAAATGCCCAAACCCTAGATTTTTCTGATGTATCTAAAAATTCCTGAGAATTAAGAATTTCAACAGAAGAAATAATAGCAGAAAGATTTCTTGAAATACCTGATGTATCCTTTTGTGCAGCATTGCTGGCCTGTCTTAGTAAATCCCTAGCTCTTCTCAAAATTTCTTTTGGATCTGAAACTGGTGTTGCTCATGGCCCCTTAGGGTTTTCTCTAGTACTTGGTCTTCTTGAAGCCACCTTATATCAATGGAGTCACCAGATAGATGATTACAACAATAATAGTGTCCAAGCTTTGTCTATCATCAAAGCATGGATCTATGTCATCTCCTAGGGAAGCTAAGCTTCAGTCTCCTCTCCTCGGCAACTAATGAACTAAAGCCCCGTTTTACAAAAATTATTAGGTTTTCCTCAAAAATGTCTTTTCAGGACTATTTTCTTAGCTTTCTTCTTCTGTAGGATTCATGTTAGGAGTATTGACAACGCCTTGGCTAGTTTCAGAAGAGACTAACTGCTTCTTCAGCTAGGTTTGATAAGGCAAGGTGGCTGCTAGGGTTTTCTTTTGCTTCTTTCAACTGTAGTCTTTGGAGCATCATCATCCTAAGTAACCTAGTATTGTCCTTCAGGTACCTAGTGTTCAGCTTTTTCAAGAAAATGTATCTCTCTATTTGCTCCAAGTAGGACTTGTGCAATAGCTTGTTTCTCCTAGTCAATGTTTCATTGTTTCTCTTCAGTTCTCTTTTCAAGACCTCCATTTCATAAACCTGCCTTAGTAGCTTATTGATCTTTGGACTTCTAGGTTTGCTGGAGGAAGCCATTTCAACTGGTTCTTCTTGTTCCTGTGGTGTGGGGGATGGAAATGCTTCAGTAAATGGAACGATTTGGAGAGCTAGGGCTGCATCCTCTCCCTGTTCTTCCCCAGAATCTGAATAAGGTAGGTTTAAGACATTATCCTGGTGTGTTTCTACCCCCTAACCTTTCTCACTGAAATCCAAATTCCTTTTTGCCTTCTTGGTTTTGGAGGAGGAGGGAGATTGTTCAATTGCTACAACTAGGGAAATGTCCCTCCTCCTTCTTCTCCCACTCCTTGGAGTGCTAGATTTCTTGACATGAGACTTTCCTTTCTCCTCTGGCTGAAGGCCTATCTCAAAGCCATTCCAGAATAGAAAATAGGGCCAAGCAATGTTTCTTTTCTTCAACAACTTCGGGACCAATAGCTGGATAAGACCACGGTGGCACAACCTACCAACAATCTTGGATGGTTGGGATTTCACTTGATGTGCCATCTTCCCTAGACTCCTGTGTAAATAAAAGGGCAGATCAAGAGGGTTCTTACCTGTGAAGTGGTTCATGAGTTTGAAATGATAGATCATTGCTCTATTGTATCTCCCTTCACAGGTCAAATAGACCACAATGGATTTTAGCAGCTGCTGCCAGTTCTCTTCTAGCCATGATGATGGCACAGCCTTCTTCCATGTTATTCCCCTATGCTCAGGCTTGAGATATTATCTGAATTCCACATCTTTGGGTATGGTGGTCTTGAACCACTTCTCGCTTGTGCAAGGGAGTTCATTCACCTCTAAGATTAGTGCTTCATCTATGATAAATTCCTCTCTTTCTATGACTGCTTTTGAACCATCAAATGACAAGGAAAAAGATTCAGCCACCTGCTGATGAAAACCCTGTATTTTTTCACAGTATTTGTAGCAGCCTACATCCTGGAACAGTCTGCAAACCTCTGGATGGGCTTCTAAACAACTGACATCACCTAGCTCCTGTCTGATATCTGGTCCACTTTTCTTCATCCTCATGGGTGTATCTCCTGGGTCCCTACAAAACAACTTTTAGACTTTGTATACAGTGGCTTCAGCAAGTTGCTCCTTCAGAGCTCATTTTTCTGGTGAGAACAAGGCTAATTTTGACAATGAAATTCGATGGAGTCCCAAGGAAATGATTATGAGGGATTTATGTCTTTTATGGAAGTTGAGGTCACCAAAATGATGATAGCAACTCAATCATTGAGATATCTTTTCCCATATCACCGTAACCTGCTTCAGCCAGAGCAATCGATGGCTATTTGATGATCTTTGGGACAAGTGGAGGAAAACTACAGGCTTGCAGTTAGATCAGTTTTGGCTACTTGCATAACGACCCTTTTCACTCATTTCACACGTAGTCACCCGGATATTGATCTTTTCAATGGGTAATCATGCTCTAAAATGATCTTTTGTCTTGCTGACGGGGTTGGATGTGAGAGTTCCCAACCGTTTCCCTATTTTGGCCTTTTCGGTGGTTTAAGATCCTACGTGATTTTGTTAGCTAACCACCAAAACGCTGGATTTTGGTGGCTAACTAAACATGATCTTTCTTACTTAAACCACCGGAATCGTTACCCCGTCACCATGTTGAATATCTGCTTTTGGCAGATCTCGACTTTGAAAAAACCCTTTTTAACTGTCGTAGTGTCGGCGATTTAAACCACTAGCGAACCTGTTGGCGATCGAAACCTCTAATCACTAAGGATCGGAAATTTAAACCTGCATGCTGCCGTAGTTTTGGCGATTCAAACCAATAACGAACCCGTCGATGAAGCATCGACGATCGGAAGCTCTAAACACTAAAACATCGGAACCTCAGACCACTAATGCATCGGAACTCCAAAACATAAGACTCTTCGTAGTGTTGGAAATATAAAGGACAATCCCTCTGAAATGTCGACGTCGTAGAGGACTAAACCTTTGACCACTACCAAAAATTGTTTCGATGGCAGTCAAAATATTTAGCGATGAAACAAAAAGAGGTAAAGGCCATAGTTCAAAGCTTTCGTCTAAACCACCGAAAGGGTTTTCCACTCGATATTTATCTTCCAGCTTTTGGTGGTTAGTGTATATGTTGCACCCCTTTCTAACCCATCGAAAATGACCCTTTTTGGTGGCTAATGAGATTTTTTGAGCCTCGCCTAAGCCACCAAATGTACCTTTCCCGGTGTTGCTTGCTCTTTGCTTTCGATGGTTTAAACCCTTTTTATCTCTCTTTCTAGTATACCGAAAGCGTCCCTTTTCGGTGGCTAGTGAATTTTCTGTAGCCTTGCCTAAGCCACTGAAAGTGTTACCTTGAACCTACTTGCTCAGACCGCTTTTGGTGGTTTTCCTTTTGCACGCGTTCAACTATTTAGCTGCTGAAACATAGCTTTTTGGTGGCTAATGAGATATGATAGTCCTCACCTAAGCCACCAAAAGCTAGAACTAGTGAAATTTTCATCCGAATAAAAAACAGAGGCTTTAAAACTGTTAGTGATATTCATATTCTTCATTGCATGATTTAAATTCTTCATACTATTAAAATATTTTTTTTTTGGAGGGGAGATAACAGAAACAATCAACTGTAGGGAGGCGGTCAACAACCAAACCCTTCCAACAATGCTGGGGAAAATCAACCAGGCCAAAATCCTCAACAACTAAATGCACCTAGATGCAACGCTCCGTTGCGCACAAACCAGCCATGCAAGATGTGTGAGGTCTACAGGAACTATACAAACGAATGCCCCTTCATGGGTCGCGCCAAGCAAGCCTTTAACAATGAGGTTCAGCATGCTACCAATACAGCATCCCAAGCTCAACCCAACCTAGCACCACCAAGGCCTCCACCCATGGTCCTCCAAAAGCCATTACCATTCCAAGGATTGGTAGCAACTGCACCCACTCCCCATCCCAATCCTAATGCCCTGGGGGCACCTTTGACAGTAGAAACAGGTGTTCACCACCTGCTAGCCATGACAACTAAAGAGGTCAATTTACAGACTAGACAAAATCAGTATGGAACCAACACTGAACTCGCTGACACATCAGTGACATCTACGTCCAAAACAACAAATGCCCCTCTTCATCTACCCCCTTTTCCTTAACGCCCCCCCATACAGCGAGTTGCTAACAATTTCACGGCTAGAGCTGCTGTAAGCTACAACATCATGGATGATTTGGCCCAAAAAACTACAGCCATGTCTACTCTTGAGGTACTCAAAACTTTTCCAACACAGCATAAAGCCTTACTAGACGCCCTTGGTGTTGTAGACACCTCTGACTCCAAGTTGATCACATTCGACATAGACAATGGAGAACTGTGGATGCCATCAACCATTGCCTTCCAAATCCTGGTCTCCATTTGGAATTCGGTCATGCACCAGTGTATAGTGCATGAAGGCACATCCATGTGCATTATGTCTACCTTTAGTCTGGAAACTCCCCAATTTTGCAACCATCATCTACTACTATGCGGGATTATGATGGCCACCCCACTAAAGCCCAAGGGATCCTCCCTCATGTCCCCATCACATTGGCTAAGAAAACAGTACTGATTGACATAAAGGTTGTCAATGCTCAGTTGGACTATAACCTTCTCCTCGGAAGAAGTTATATGTACGCCATGAGATCCGTAGCATCAACTTTTTTTCATCTCATGGTGTTCCCCCACGAAGGGAAAATTGTGAGGGTTGACCAACTGACTTATCACGATCTGCAAGGGATAATGACACCCACCAACATTATCCCTATTATCAACACCATGGTTGACAACATACTAGCCTCCCCATTGTTGAATGTGGGCCCTGGGTTGTTTTCTGATACCACCATGACAGCTTCTTTCCCTTAGTGTCACCACCACTGACACCAAATGAGACTGTAGATTTGTGCATGCTCTCATCCAGCACTTCTACACCCAAACATCAACTGTAGTTGTAGCCCCATCGCAACCACAACACCATCCGCAGTTGCAACACCATCCGCAGTCGCAACACCATTAGCTGCCATAGCACCATCAACAGCTACAGCATCATCAGTAGCCACAACATCATTCGTAACTGCAACATTATGGGCAACTGCCACCACAACCTCATCCCAACATGCAACCATCAGGGAGTTATCTGGGCTCCTCTCTAGTCCACACAATTCCCTTCCTCTTTCCCCCACCTGCTGTCATGAGTAAGCCAGTAATGGCTACCTTAAACTTACCCAATTTCACATTGGGGATTCCCATCTGGTACCTTGATCCACCTGCCCAACCACCAATGCCCCAGGTATTCTTAACCCCCATGCAACCCATTATAGTCAAATCTCATCCTCCACCCGGCTCGCAAAAACCAACCACTGCACCTGCACCACCCCACCCAAAAAGGGCTAGGGTAAAAAACATGAAAGCTACCGCTGAACCTCGACAGATCCCACCTTGCGCTGTCTGCGAAGAATCGGGCCACCCAACTCAAAAATTCCCTGAGATTCCCATAATCTGTGTGCATTTGGATTCCATAGATACAACAGAAAACCTCCCTGTGGTTGAACTCCCAAGTGGGCAAATAGTGAGAAACACGTCATTGAGAACAAACCATGCTTGCACCCTCTGTGGATTGTATGGACACTATTCTCACCATTTCCAAGACTTGTCCAAGTTTCAAACAACTCTAGCTAACCTTCGAAAACATTCCCTTGAATCTAAGATCACTCTGATCAAAGAAATCCATCCCCCACCTCCTTCTTTAGACACCATGTCCATTTACATGATGTCCAGTTCTACAGACCCTCTTGTCTCCACCATCACCAACATTCCATCAGACTTGTCCCTTCATTGCTTTCGCAATGATGAGGAGATACTTGAATCCTTAACTGCACTGGAATACCCATGGGATGACATGCACCATCGCTTGTTCTTCCTCCCCAAAGAGCTTGTGTCACAGCCTGACCAATTTTCCGTGGAATCCAAAGATTTCATTCATGGAAAAGTTGACTGGTTCAAAAATCCAATTTCGAAACCAGATGCCTTTGAAGAAGGGAACATGGCCAACATCTCTCCAACCATCAAAAACAACATCTCAACCAATCCTGAGGTTGTTGAAGAAATCATGCTGGGGGCATCCTGCTCCCTAGAAGAAGTTGCTGCCTACAAATCCCTCTTCCAAGAATTCTGCGACATCTTTTCTTGGTCCTACACTGAAATTCCCAGGTTGGATCCATCCATTATGGAACACCACATTGACACATGGCTCGATGTGGCCCCCGTGTGCCAAAAGAAACATCCCATCCACCCCTCCAAATCTACCATGGTCAAAGATGAAATTAAGAAGTTGAGAATATCTGACTTCATTTACCCCATTGCGTACACCACTTAGGTTTAAAATCCTATTCCTATGAATAAAAAACAGGGTACCATCCGCGTTTGCATAGACTTCCATGATCTAAATTGGGACATTCCCAACACCCTTCATCGATCATATTATAGATGCATGCGCCGGACATGAGGTCTTTTCCTTCATGGACAATTTTTTCAGATATATCCAAATCTAGATCCGGAAAGAAGATCATTACAAGACTACATTCACAACCCCGTGGGGCACATTCTCCTCTCAAGTAATGCCCTTTGGTCTGAAGAACACTGGAGCCACCTTCCAGAGTGCCATGACACACTGTTTCCATGACCTCATCCACATCATGTTGGTCTATCCTGACAACCTCATTGCACGGTCACAGAAACAAGCACAACACATAGACTACTTGCGGCAAGCCTTCCTACGATGTCACAAGTACAAAATCCGATTGAACCCTTTCAAGTGTGTTTTCTATGTCCCAATAGTCCATCTCCTAGGGTTCATCGTGTCACACAAAGGAATGACCATTGATCCCCTGAAAGTCTAAACCACTTTCCCTCTAACGTCACCTCTTTAAGTGACATGCAGTTCATCTTGTAATATAGTCTTGTCCCTTTTTGTTTTACAACATTTTTAACACAAATTAGAAACCCCCGATTTAGGGGCAGCACCATTAGCTGTTGGTTTAGAGTCACTTGGAACCTGTTTCGAGACACCCCTCACACCTCCAAGCTCAAATTTCTATCTTCTAACGAGACCATCATCTCATGTTTAACAAGTAATTTTCGGGACCACTTCCCGGATGTTACCTTGATTTACATACCAGATTGTGATACAAGTGTCTTCGGACCTGTGCTTGCATCACACTTTCCTACTGCCAATCATGCGGGTTCTCGAGCCACCACCTGGGAGGCACGTCATTTTATTTTATCATATAGATGTCTAATCCGTCCACTGCACCTTATGCGGGTCCCCAGATCATCGTTCGGAGGACAGATCATTTCCTTTGCATGCATTTGGCATATAAATGTCACTAGACTTGCACTCACATCACATATAGTCAAGTCCATCCACCACAACTCACACACAACTCTCTTGACCTCTATCCAAGAGCCACCTCAGTTTGTGTGCCTTTGTTGCATCGATTCACGTACCTCTGACGCGATCTATCTCGTGCATGTATTGATATGATTAAGAGCCACCTGCTCCATCCATATTGCACGGATGACCTTTGGACCACTGTCCGTTGTCCTGACATGGGGCACCACCTGTGCCACTACAATCGGTTGACCATACTAGAGTTTCTTTTAAGCTCTTTTCTGACTCCTAAAAGAATGAAAAGATTGTCAAGTGCGACTGCTTCCTTTCCCACTCATTAAAGTATAGGAAAGTGCATCTACATTGTCTCATTTATCTCCTTTTGCGAACCATGTAGACTACCATATGAAAAGGACCACCTTGGCATATTCAAGCCAAGATCATTCCCCTCTACATCCTTTTATGCTCTCTTGGGTGGAGGGGCCGAGCTCTATGAAAAATCTCACCATGGGTTTTCGTTAATCTCTTTTCCATCCCTCTCATCAAGAAAATATTTCCAAGCAAACTTGGTTTCGTTCATGCTCATAAAAGTATCTGAATGACCGTCCAGTCAGTATAGGTTTAACATTTTTCGGCCTGATTGGACTACCAATGGTAAAGAAGTCTCTCATCCCCTACATGATGGGAGAGCTCTCCTATGTATACTTTTATCTCTTTTCAGGCACAGGAGACTACCAATGAAAAAGAGCCCCCACTGGAGTCTTCTTCATGCTTTCAAACTCTCTAAATTTGAAAGCACCATCGAGCATTTACTTTCTTGGGCTTGCCAAAAATCCATGAGATCGTACCACAATAGTGTCTCTAGACACCACCCCACAAATAATAGTTTGGCAGCATTCCCACTTTGGGTCGCCTTTGTTCAGAGTACTCTATAATGTGTCTTCCTTGGATCCCATCAGTACAAAAATTCTACCTCCTCCAAGTATTTCCCATATGCAGTAACATTCCCAGTATTACGGCTATGATCCCTTTCCCATGAGTCAGTTTCATTTGCTCCTTGGTCTACCCTGTCGTCATACTCTGAGCAAAGGAAGCTTGAGTCCACCATCATTCCCTGCCCTTGTTCAACTCCTCCCCCCCATTCAGTGGGTCAGTCCTCATATTGCCTCACATATTTCGGTTATCTCGCTCGCGCTTCTCGTCAAGGAAACACCATCGCCTTGGCTAGTTGTAGGTCTCCCTCAGTTGATGACAACACATGTATTCCAGAGGGTAGACCCAGAGGTCCATGTATCCTGGTTTCATTAACCTCATTTATGAGTTCCTTGGACAACTTGAGAGGAGTCCTTAGTGCCTCTTGGGATAGTTGTTTATCACGTGCTCGACTCCAGCTACATCATTGCATTGTTGAGATTCGTATAGGGTATCAGTCTGTGTAGTATTTGTTCAAAGACCCTGGATGTCACCTGACACTAGCACATTGATGAGTCTATGAAAGGTACCCCAATAGGTTCATGTCCCTTTTCATTTCTAGGTTGCGTTGGAGACAGTGTTCAGAAGCCCCAGCAGTTCTTCTATATCGATTTATGATTGATGCAACATATTTGTACCACAGAGACTCTGAATCTCCGTCATTGGGTCCCTACAACTATATATCGTTCCAAATCCAGCAGACCATCAATCATGAAGATATAGCATTCCATGAGAATGCCATGGGTCCAATGTAGCAGTTCTTCATATCAGTATTGTATTCATCCTCTTCTTGAGGAAACCACTATGTATCATCAGTTGTACATGATCGACTCTTGCATTATAGAGCTTAGATCACATTATTCATTTTACATTGTTACGAGCATGATGATTCCCACCTCATCCATATACATGTCACACATTATTTGTATCTCACCATTGATGGGAACCATATTAATACAAAAACCAAAAGACACCATGCCCCAGCCCCAGAGGCACCACCTCTCCCCAGAAAATCCTATGATGTCCGTCCGCCATACGATGAGCTCCTTCCCTCACACATCAAGGAGAAATCTATTAACCTAAAAAATCCCTCAATAATCTCTACATGACCTACCCAACCCAAATACATCTACGTACAACCCTCATTTGACTCCCACACCCTCAAAAAGGCTCAAAAATATAAAAAAGGGCTTAAAAACCCCTAAAAAGAGCCAAAATAGCTCTCATAGGGGCTAAAACCTCCAAAAAGGGGCTAAAACCCCTAAAAGGAGCTTAAAACCCCCAAAGGAGCTAAAGATTGGGTGAAAGGGGATAAAATCCCAAAAAAGGGGCTAAAGCCCCAACTAGGTGCTTAAAACCCTAAAAATATCAAGAAAAAGTATAAATAGAGGGGTGGGGGTCACTCTCAAATCACTCCTTCTCTCCCTAATGTTATGCATAATGCTTCCCATGTGAGTGCCTTGAGACTATTTTCCTCTCAAGCCATTCACCCTCCCTCTCCTCCATTTCTCCATTGAGCCAAAGCCCCCATTCCATTGAGAGGTGCTCCCAAAGCTAGGGCATGGTGGCCCATTTCCACCCAGAGAAGGTATATTTGTGTTTTAGTTCATTTTTATTGTAGTTTTCTAACATAGTTTGCTTGCAAGTTTATTTCTCATTCTTTGTTGCAGGTTTCCATTGATTTCTTGTAGCCATTCTTGCTTTTTAATCCTTTCATGTAGGGTTTCATACTTTAGTTTCAATATTGTTTGCAGGTTTCTCTTCAAACCAACAAGGAACCCTATCGTTTTGTCCTATAGACAGAAGGTAGTCGTTTCTGCACATAGCCAGGGTTTTCCCTGAGCTATAGATATATCTCGGGATATGAAGGTACAAATGAAATTTATCAAGATGTTCCAAATAGGGAACATAATTTAATTTATGTGGTAAAAGTTTCATAACATGAAGGTGAAATAGTGACACGTGGAAATCTATAGAAGTTCACTATGCTAAACAATTCTGAAATAAATCACCTTGAGAAAATCTCATAAGCCCCAATTGGTGAAACCAATTCTACTCAAACCTACGGTGTTGGAAAGAGGACAGACGTGGAGACCTCAATGATAAGTTTCATACACATAGGATCATTACTTTCGTATATATTGCAGAAACAATATCATTCAATTTTGGAGAAGAAATTGAAGAAAACTAGGGCATCATATATTTTGCAGTTCTGATCACAGTTTTGGGAAAATGAGTATGCTACTCAGCTCGCCTTTAGGAGGCACATCTTTCTATCCAATCAGATATGAAAGATTCCAAGTTTTGAGAATTAATTTTTCTCTGACAAACCCTAGATCATCCAGGACCGGAACCAGGATGGACACCTCAAATTGGTAAGATCTAATATTTTGCTATTTACATTTGAGTTTCTCATTTCCAAATGACCTATCACACCAGCTTGATGAAAAGCTTGTTGAAGCTGAAAAATTTTGATCATGGAAGTATAGGATTTCACTGGTTCTTGAAGAAAATGAATTGGACACCTACATAAGTGGAGAGGTTCCAGTTCCAGAGGGAGATGAGGCAAGGCCTTTCACAAGAAGAACTTGGTCAAGGCCAAAAGGATTATTGTTGATTCTATCAAGGATCACCTTATACCACATGTGTCTTCCCTAAAGAAAAATAAAGAGATGTTTGATTCCTTGACCAAGCTATTTGAAGGGAAGAATATAAATCGAAAGATGAATTTGAGAAACTAGTTGAAAAATGTAAAGATCCAGAATGCAGAGACCATACATTCATACTTTACAAGGGTATCTCAAATGAAAGAACAACTTGAAGCAGTAGAAGAAGAAGAAGAAGAAGAAGAAGAAGAAGAAGAAGAAGATATTTTTATAACCACATTGAATGGCCTCCCAGAATCATGGGATTCATTCATTCGAGTAATGTGTGCCAGAAGGAAGTGATTACCTTTAGTAGACTCTCAGAAGAGTGCACACAAGAAGAAGCTCGACTCATAATAAGAGAAGAGAAGATGGGAGCAACTGAAGATCAAGCTCTCACGATTCAAAGAAGATCCCTCAAGCAATGAGTAATATGAAGGATTCAATCCTTGAAGAACCTATTATCCATCTTAGCATTTGGATAAGAAATGATGCTGTTATGAATGAAGAAGATGATGAAGCTAAAGGCTCAAGAAGGAGTTTACCCATGAAAAAAATAAATATAAGTATTCAATTGTCATTTTCATGATATTTTTGGGTTATGCATTTGTTTATATTCAGTTGATTTTTTATGCATGATAAAATGTTTTCATTAATGACAACATACTACTAATATGCATGTGATGGGTAAGTATCCCATGGTGCTATACAACTCTCCATTGCTAAATATCTAGAATGAAACCTCTTTGTTGACATATTGGATTAGTGCACAATCTCAATGATGTCATGGTAGAGATGGAAGGCATCTAGAAATTTTCAGTGAGATATGGATGAATGTTGTATTGGCTAAAATATTTACATGATTATGTCTTTATGCATAAGAATTTTACATTATAAATATGCCTTATGAAATGTTTCTAACCATATAACTAATGCATTTGACTTTTTCGAAAGATCGTGTACAATCGCCTACAAGAAAAGAAGGACGAGACTTGTTCCAAAGAACAAGTGACGACATTTCGATAAATAATCCAAGATGAAGAATAATATGATGACACTTTCAAAAAAAGAAAGAGGTATCAGACACACAAAAGTTATGTGACACTGTTAAATGACATCATTTATGCAGAACCTTCCAGCTATGAAGAAGTAGCCAATGAAAAAGGGAAGGAGATTACAAGTTCAAGAAGAATGATGTCTAGGATGCAGTATCAATACCTGAAGGGAAGTCCGTAGTATCTTCCATATGGATCTACAAAATATAGCATGCATGAGATGGAAACATCGTGGGATACAAGGCAAGATTCGTAGCACGATGATTCTCACAGAAAGAAGGCATAGAATACAAAGAGAAATTTGCAGCCACTAGGAGTTGAGTCACATGATAGGAAGACTCGTGTGTGCAAATTAAAGAAGGCATTATATAAGCTCAAAAGGCACCCATGGAATAACACATACATGAGGAGCTTGAAGATCACCTAGAGTGATGAAGATCTTAAAATTTTCTACAAGGTTGAAGATGAAATCCTATAGAGGATGACAAGCTCACAGATGGATGTGAGAAGAACTTTTGAAAAGGTTCAAGATAGAGGATCTTGGTAACCAGTGACACTAGATGGATACATAGAATATTAGTAGTAGAGGAAGCTACTTGTCGCTCCAATACAGAATGCATAGAGTACGAAATGAAGAGGGATAATGATTCTTCGCTTCAGAGGGAGTGACTGCAGAAGATCCTGAGGTTTGACATGATACGAAGGATGGACAATTTACTGATGGCTCCAGGATTTACCCAGAGTAAAGCGAATTCCAACCATTTCCTCAAGGTTGAAGGTGGAATACCAGTTATTCTCCTGTTATATGTCGATGACCTGTTACTAACAGGTAAAGAGGAACTCATTAAAGATGCAAGAAGGATACTTGCTGCCGAGTTTGAGATGAAATACTTGGGTATGATGCACTACTTTATAGGCATGGAGGTGTGGAAAAATGCAGATGGAATCTCCCTTGGACAAGGGAAGTATGAGTGGAGATCCTGAAGAGGTTCAGGATGAAGGACTACAAAGACATGGCCACACCTATGGCATCAAACCTGAAGCTATTGAGTGATGCTTCATTAGAGTCGGTTGATGCTACAATGTATCATCAGATAATTGGGTCCTTGATGTACCTGATAATTACGAGACATGATATTTTATTTGATGTGAAGAGATTGATCGAGTTCCTAATGGATCTGAGACATGTTCACCTGATTGATGCAAAGCATATTCTGAGGTACCTGAAGGGTACAGTTGATTATGGGCTCAAGTATAAGGTGAATCAGAAGATTAATCTAGAGGGTTATGCAACTTTAGATTGGGTAGGCAGTTCCATTGATAGGAATATCACTTCGGGGTGCTTCTTCAATATGGGATCAGGTGTGATATCTTGGTTTAGCATAAAGAATTCCTGTGTGGAACTAAGTACAACCAAAGCAGAGTATGTCACAACTTGTTCGGCTAGTTGTGAGGCAGTGTGGCTGAGGAAGCTACTATCTAATTTGTTTGATCTCCATTTGGATGCTACTTGTATATATTGTGACAACCATAGTTGTGTGAAGTTTTCATAGAACCCAGTGTTCCATGACAAGTCGAAGCATATCAAGATCAATTATCACTATATCATGGATATGGTGCAGAGAGGAGCATTGAAGCTCCAGTATGTTGTGATGGACGAGCATATAGATGATGTGTTGAACAAGCCATTAACTAGAGTAAAGTTTGAGTACTTCAGGGAGAATATTGGTGTTCTCCATATTGAGGTTCCTTCTAAGAGGAAGTGATGAGTCTGTGATCCTTTCTGACATGGTGGCAAGCTAGGCCTCCCATGATCATATATAAGTGCTGATCCTTTCTGACATGGCAGCATGCTAGGCCTCCCATGGTCGGATGTAAGTGTTGTGCCTTTCTAACATGGTGGTAGGATTGGTTCGTCCGATGGCCATATGTAAGTGCTATTCCTTTCTGACATGGTGTTAGGATTGGTTCCTCCCATGGTCAGATGTAAGTGCATAGCCTTTCCCCGGATGGTAGTAGGTGTTTCCTACCATGCTAGTGGATGTAAGTGTCAGGGCCTTTCCCTGGATGGTGGTAGGTGTGTCCTATCATGCCAATGGATGTAAGTGTTGGGGCCTTTCCCTGGATGTTAGTAGGTGTGTCCTACCATGCCAGTGGATGTAAGTGCTGGGGCCTTTCCATGGATTGTAGTAGGTGTGTCCTATCATGCCAGTGGATGTAAGTGTTGGAGCCTTTCTTAGATGATAGTCACTAGGGTTATTACACTCTCCTAGTGAAGTCGGCCTTGGTAAGTAATTGTCAAGTCAGAAAATAGTATAAATAGAGAGTGAGCCTCTCTATTTGAAACACACACTCACTCAACTGTAGCGCATGAGTGAGAGAAGAGAATCTCACACAAGTGAGAGAGAGAACAACTACTAGAGATCATCTTTCTATCTTTGGGTTTTACTTTTTCCATTGGTGCTCATTCTATCTCTGAGGAAGTTGCGGGTTTTTCTCCTTTATGGTTTCCTTGAGGAAAACTATTTGTGTCTCTTGTCTCTTGTGATTATTGTTGTGCATGTTATTCTCTCATATAAGATCCTAGATCATATTGCTTAATGATAAAAATATAACAAGGAGTAGCTCCACGTCTAGTCGTAGTGAGTCCATTGTAACATGTCGTTGCATCATTTGCATGTGAGCAGGTGGATCTAACACATCCACCTTGCCCCTGCATCGCTAGTACCCCACTGGAGGGTGTGGTCCCATGTCTACACATGCACGCATTATGTTGCATGTATGATCTAGATACCACCATGCTACCATAATTTCAAGTCCCTAGACATGTCTGGAGGTCGAGGCATCTCCATAATCTCCCTAGTAGTCCATGATCACATATGGATCATCCTCTATGAGGATAGGAAGCTTCCACCACTATGAAAAAATCTTCGAGATGAAGAGATGACATGTACTAGACTCCCTCCCTCCCTTATTTCTTCAATCCATTTCTTAGATTCACTTCTATTTGTGTGCCACCACACAAATCACACTTTGTACGTTGAGCTAGCTCCGTACCCATAGGCCTCCATTTGGTCGAATTTTTCTTCTGTGCGCCACAGAGGCATCCGAAGTCTGTTTGAGACATCTTTCACACCATCAGGTTCAGTTTTCCATCCCATGTCTTTTGATGAGACCCTTGTCTTGTTCTCTCACCATGATTTTTTGGGCCATTTCTCGAAAGTCACCTAGATTTGACTGCCACCACCTAGATCACCCATTATATGTATAGGCATGTTCATAAGCTATTCGATCCATCCATACCACATAGTTGGCCATCTTTACTGCCATCCATTGTCCCGCAAGGGGGGCCCATCAGTTTTCTGCATTTATTCTTTTTAGCCATGTTCACAACATAACCTCTTTCCATATATCAAACACTTCCCCCTTGCTTGATTGACCATTACAGAGTTTCTGTTAATCTCTTTTCTAACTCATAAAAGAATGAAAATATTGTCAAGCATGCTTGGTTCCTTTCACACTCATCAAAGTATTTGAAAGGGTGTCTATTTGGCCTCCTTTATTTCCTTTTTCATACCATCTAGACTATTATAGAAAAGGATCACCCTAGCACGTTCCAGCTAGGAACGTTTCCCTTTGTATCCTTTTATGATTTCTCAAAAATTGGGACCATACTTTATGAAAAATATCATCATAGGTTGTCTTTAAGCTCTTTTTTGACCTTCTCATCAAGAAAATATTACCGAGAAAACTTGGTTTCATTCATGCTTGTAAAAGTATTTGAACGGTCATCCAGTCAGTATATGTTTAACCTTTTTCAGCCTAGTTGGATTACCAATGGTAAAGAAGTCTTCCTTCCCCAAAGGTTGGGAGAGCTCTCCTTTGTATAATTTTATTTGTTTTCAATCTTAGGAGACTATTAATGAAAATGAGACCACACTAGAGTCTTCTTCCCATTTTCAAACTCTCTAAAAATGAAAACACCATCAAGCGTTTACTTTCTTGGGATCGCTAGAAATCCACGAGATCGTGTCATAGTGAGCTCACTTCTATCCCTTGTTCGTGCTCCTTAAACTATGAAGAAGGCCCAAACAGTGTCTTTAGGCACCACTACATATGATATTACAGTATGGAAGCTTCCCCCATTGGGTCACCTTTGTTCATAGTATTCGGCGATGAGTCTTCCTTGGATCCCCTAGATGCCACTAGTCCAGTTACCTCTTTCTGTATTTCCCATTTGCAATTATATTCCCTGTATTACAGCTATGATCCCTCTCCCATGAGTCAGTTTCATTTGCTTCTAGGTCAGCCCTACTGTCATACTTTGAACAAAAGAAGTTTGAGTCCCTCATACTCTCCTGCCCTTGTTCCCCCATTTAGTGTGTCAGTCCCCATATTGTCCCACATCTTTGGTTATCCCTCTCATGCTTCTAGTCAAGGACACATCATTTCCTTGATTAGTTGTAGGTCTCCTGTATTCCAGAGGATAGACCTAGAGGTCCCTGTATCTTGGTTTCATCCAACCCATTGATGAGTTCCTTGGAACACTTGAGAGGAGTCATTAGTGCCTCTCAGGATGGTTGTGTCTCACGTGCTCGACTTTAGCTACAACATCGCACCATTGAGATTCGTACAGGGTATTAGTCCTTTCATTATTTGGTTGAAGACCCCAGTTGTCACCTAACTCTAGCACATTGGTGAGTCTACTATGGGACCCACACAGTTTCTTGTCCCTTGTGATTTCTGGGCTACGTTGGTGACAATGTTCTGAAGCCCCCATTGTGGTGCTTCCATGTATCTCCAGTACTTGATGTTGCACATTGTATCAAAGAGATTCTGACTCTTAGTCATTGTTTCCACATATATGTACACATCGAAATTCATAAGACCATCACTTGTGATGATATTGCATTCCATGAGAATGCCATTGTTCCTATGTATTAGTTCTTTATATCAGCAGTGTATTCAGCCTCCCATTGAGGCCACCATTATGTATCATCATTTGTATATGTATTGATCGGCTCCCATGTTTTTAAGCCTTGATCCCACTATTTATTATTTTGACATTGTTACGAGCATGGGTATGCCCGCCTTGTCCATATACATGTCACACATTATATGTATCTCATCCATTTTTTAGAACCCATAATAAAAAACCAAAATACACTGTAGTTCGAACAAGGAAGCTCCAATTCTCCATGGGTATATCTAGTCTCTCCATTGTTGTCACCATTATTCCCATGATCCTATGATGTCCATCGGTCATACGATGAGCTCCTACCCTCACACATCAGAGGGAAATCTGTTAACACTAAAAGTGTTCACCTAGCTCTACATGGTCTACACCATATACATACATCATATTCCTACCATATTTCCCTTACTTTTGACCTTCAAAATTGTATTTCCACCAAAAATGGTCCAAAACATCATTATTTACTATGGTTTACCCTCACTCTCTCCCAAAAGGGTTCAAAAACCCTAAAAGCGAGAAAGGGTCAGAAAACCACATGAAAATACCATGGGTCACCACCTTGAGTAAAAAAATCATAGGACCATACTATAAACACATTGTGAAGGGCTCTCCCAAAACACCTTTTTTCTGATTTTCATTTGTGAGTACATTGTGACACTTTTGCTCTTAGGTATTCACATACTCCATTGCCACCATTCCTATCACCATACGATTCCCACAGTGTACATTGAGACATTCTCCATACCCATCTTATGTTGATGTAATTGTAACTTCGAAATGTATTCACTTGTATATCTTATGTATTGTACCCTGATGTTTATTCTGGGAAGTGGTTGTAATGTAATTGAGTCATGTCATGCCCCGATGTTCTGATCAGGAGTTCTATAATGTGAATAATTCATGTCAAGTCATTGTGGGTAACCCTCCTATAAATCAAGGGTTAAAGTCCACGTAGTTGTAGGGCCCTAGGGTTATTAGAATCTCCTAGAGAAGTCAGCCCTAGTGAGTTATTGTCAATTCAAGAATTAGTATAATAGAGAGTGAGTCTATCTATTTATTACATGTTCACTCACACTCAGTTGTAGCGCATAACTGAGAGAGAAGAAGTTGATGGGACAAGAGAGAGAGAGACTATTGCTGTCGGGAGATCATCTTACATTTTTTTGGGTTTTTCTTTTGGTGTTGATTCTATCTCTGAGGAAGTTGTGGGGTTTTCTCCTTTATGGTTTCCCTGAAGAAAAACATTGTGTTCATTGTCTCTTATGTTTTATTGTTGTGCTTGTTATTCTCTCCGTTAAATATCCTAACATAATGCTAGCTTGAATGATAAAAATCTAACATGGTAGCAGAGCTAACCTGAGAAGAAGACACTGTGCAGCTGCGAAAACTAGGGCTTCCTACTTTTTGGATCTCTCTCCACATATTTTCAACAAAATAAGGTTGGGCTGACTCTCCTCTCTAGGGCACATCTTTCTATCAAAGCATAATCTGATTCTAAGCATTTTCAGTTTTTGACTCGACACTGCTGCCGTAAATTAGGGCTTTCCACATGAGTGGAATTTTTTAGTGATCCCAGGCCTGGATTGATCTCCTCCTCAAAATTGAATTTTAGCGATCAAGATCAAAGCTTTTGGTTGGAAAGAACTCTGGGAAAGTCAAACCCTAATCTGCTCTTGAACCAGCTCTGCGGAAATTCAGCTCCAGATCCAGATCCGACATCTTAACCTAGTAAGATATAAATCTTTTGTATTTCCATTTGAGGTTCTCAGTTAAGATGTCTCATCATACCAAGCTTGATGAAAATATTGAGGGAGTTGATAAGTTCTGAGCCTAGAAGTATAGGATCTCCCTGGTCCTAGAAGAAAATGAGTTAGACTCCTATATCAATGAGGAGGTTCCAGTTCCAGAGGGAGATGAGGCTAAGGCTTTACACAAGAAGAAATTGGTCATGGCTAAAAGGATTATTGCTTATTCAATCAAGGATCACCTCATACCACAAGTGTCCTCCCTAAAGACACATAAATCTATGTTTGATGCCTTGACCAAACTATTTGAAGGGAAGAACATAAATTGGAAGAAGACTTTGAGAAACCAATTGAAGAATGTAAAGATCTAGAATGTGGAAACCATCCATTCTTACTTTATAAGAGTCTCTCAGATCAAATAACAACTTGACCCGGTGGATGAAGAAGTGGAGAATGCAGAGATTGTGATGACCACCTTGAATGGTCTCCCTAGGACATGGGACTCTTTCATTCAAGGGATCTATGCCAGAAAGAATCTAGTCAAGTTCAGCAGACTATGGGAAGATTGCCCTCAAGAAGAAGCTCGGATAGTAGCTCGAGAAGAAAATATGGGAAGTGGAGATCAAGCTCTCACGGTACACTCTAAGAAAATCAGAAGAAGCTCTCATCACTCCAGAGGTAGGAAATTCCACTAGAAATATAACAATAGAAAATATTTATCTAAATTCAGATGCTATTCATGTGATGGAAGAGGACACTTTGCCAAAGATTGTCCTATAAACAAGATTAACTCTCATAAGAAGAAGGGAAACAAGAGAATACATCATGCTCATGCTATAGAAGATGATGAACCTTCCACAAAGAGAATCAAGCAAGAAAGTGATGATTCTTCAAGTGATGAAGAATATGTATTGATTTCTGCCCTCACGGGAACTATCACACATGGAAGCAATGATTGGATTATGGATAGCGGTGCTTCCAAACATATGACGGGATTCAAAGAATCCTTTGTGAAACTATCTGAACATGAGTCACCTCACAAGGTGAAACTTGGGGATGACTACCAGTATCCAATAAAAGGTAGTGGGAAATCCTCCTATAAGCTAGACTCTGGAAAGTCTATGAAGATGCAAGATGTATTGTTTGTACCAGGACTAAAGAAGAAACTTCTCTCCATATCCACATTAGATGAAAAAGGCATGAGGATTGCATTTGTAGATGTCCAAGTTATCATGTGGCCAAAGGGAAAGACTATTAATGTTGCATTAGTGATTGGGGAACAAGAGGGAGGTCTATACAAATTGAAGGGCCATCCAGAACAATCCTTGGTCCATGACATAGTAGAGCTAAATGAACTTTGGAATAGAAGGCTTGCACATGTACATTACAGAGCACTACCACTTATAGGAAAAGCTATTGAAGGTCTTCTAGAAATTCAAGAAAAACATGATGGATTCTGCAAAGGATGTGTGAAAGGAAAGAACACAAAGAATACATTTCCAAGTAGCGAGAGCAAGGAAAAAGGAATCTTGGAAATCATTCACTCCGATGTATGTGGTCCAATGTCATTAAGTTCATTAAGTGGGTATGTATACTATGTTTCTTTTATTGATGATTTTTCTAGGAAGACATGGATATAATTCATGAATAACAAAGATGAGGTATTTAGCAAGTTCAAGGAATTCAAAGCCTTGATTGAGAACCACACAGAAAAGAAGATCAAAACCTTTCAATCAGATAATGGTGGAGAATTCACATCAAATGAATTCAAAGCATTATGCAATGATTCAGGGATTAAGAGGGAGCTAACTACTCCATATAACCCAAAACAGAATGGGGTTGTAGAAAGGAAGAATAGAACGATCATGGAAGCTGCAAGGGCTATGCTTCATGATCAAGATCTTCCCATGCATCTATGGGAAGAAGCTGCCAGAACAACGGTGTATGTACAGAACCGTACTCCACATAGAGTACTTGAGAACAAGACACCTAAAGAAGTCTTTTCCAGCAAGAAACCAGAAGTCATCCATCTCAAAATATTTGGTTGTCCAGTGTACATACACATTCCAAAAGAAAAGAGGACAAATTTAGATCCTTCAGGAAAGAAGGGTATATTTGTGGGATACTCTGAAAGCTCGATGGATTATAGAATATACTTCCCAATATTCAAGAAGATCGATATCAGTAGGGACATAACATTTGACGAAGACTCATCTTACAACAAATCCAGAAAGAGACTTGCTAAAGATCCTGAAGAAACAGAAGCACCCATAATTCATGACACAACCATGAACGAAGAAAATCAAGAAGAAGATCGAGAAATAGAAGAACCTCAAGAACCTGTAGATCCACCTCAGGAGTGTTATAATAATCAACCCATAGTTATATACCTTAGATATTAATTAATCCATTTTTGTCTTATTTGCCTAGTTTCCAATATTCCACTCTATGCAAGTTGTCTTCCACATGTCCTAGAAGTCAAACTTGCTAAAACTGAGTCATGGAGCACTTGGGAAACCTCCTGGAATCCATATTTAGAATATCTTGTTTATTCCAGATCCTCCCTAGCGCATATCTACTTTTTCTACTAAGTTGCCTGCTTTATTGAAATTTATGGCAAAAGGGAAATTAAGACTAGGTGTAGTTGACTTGTTTTTTTCCCTCATCATCCTCCATTATTTTCTCCTAATAAAAGCATGTATGATTTTTATTTCCATCACTTATTAGATTTCCTACTTGACTTTTCCAATTCGTGAGCCTCTAGGTAGATTTGGAAACTGCTTTATGCACCTATGGGGGATTTGACTAGATTTAGTAAGCCTAATTTTTTACTATTTCGAATGGCATCCTTATGCATTCAAATCTCTCATGTAATTATATATTTCAGAAGCCTATTACTTCATAAGGTTGGCTATTGTACACTTATTCAATATAGATTAGTGTTATGCTCCAATTTCAGTCTCCTTTGTTTGTAAATTTGCATGTTTGATTAGCAATTTTGTGAGTGCAATTGTTCTATCACTTGGGTTCAATTTACACATGGTATTAGAGCCTTTTTAGATCAATTTCTCTCCTTCCATATTGTTATTTCATGTTTGACATCTTGACTGGGAGCACATTCTACTGGTTGAAGGGAACAGTTCAGAGCTATGGATCAATCTCAAAATATCATCTTGACTCCATTTAATTTCTTTAAATGGAAAGAAAAGATGGATATATTGTTGAGAGAGAAGGGTATTTATAGGGTGAATATGGAAACTGAGGTAGATCCCAATGCATCTGCAGAGAAAATTAAATGGCACAACAGGAGGGATGAGGCCTATGGTCTTTTGTGTCTGAGAATATCAAGAGACCTCCTCTTCCACCTTGATGGATTGAAATCACCTAATGAAGTATGGGAGAAGCTTGTAGAGACTTTTGGTAAGACAAATGAGATGAGAGGACATCAAATTGAGAATGAATTGATCTCTTTGAGTCCCAGCAAATTCGAATCCCTGCAACTCTACTTTTCCAATTTTAAAGCCCTTGTTTTGTAGCTAGAACAGTGTGGAATTGAAAAGAAGGAAGAGAAACTAGTTTTGGCCATACTCTTGAATTTTGGCCTTGACTATTTAGTGTTTGTTTTGACCTTCCATGCCACCAAGTTGACAACTTGAGCCTGGAATATGCCTAAGCTTGCAGAGTTCATGGAATCCCTCACACAAGAACAAGATAAACTGGTGATGATGGGCACCATCAAACCTTCCAAATACCAATATTTGGTTGCTGGAGAGTCGAGGGTGGATTCAAAAGGCAAGAAGAAAGATAAGAATCCACCTGAGCAAAATAGAGACAAGAACAAGTCTCAAGAGGAGCCCCAAGGCTCCAAGAAGAACTTCCAGAAGAAGAAGAACAAAGGAGAAATGAGCAAGTGCACATACTGCAGTAAGGGCTATCATCCTGAAATCTCCTACATGAAGAAGTAAATTGACATGTTGGCCCAACTCCTAGAGAAGAATAAAATCTCCCTTCCTGATTGCTCAAAGAAGAGGGAAGGAGGATCAAATTCATAGGACAAAGAGAGAGTCCATTCTTTGGTTGCTGGCACATCAAGCTCACCTAGCTTCATCATAGAATTTGGAGCTTCAAGACATATGGTTTTGACCAAGGAGGCATTCTCCTCTCTTGACATGTTGAAAGGTCCACCAATAGTGCTGGGAGATAACTCTCTCACTGACAGGTTGGGGAAAGGAAGGATTGATCTTGACCATGGTAAGTTCAGTAATGTATTGTATGTTCCAGGTCTTGCCTCTAACCTCTTGTCAATGTATCAGATGACTCACACAGGGTCTCCAAAGAAGGTCATCTTCTCCTTTGATGATGTTGATATCACAAAGATATCGAATGGTAAAGTCATTGCAAAAGGAGCTGTAGATCACACTTCGAAGGTATACATGTTTTCACATTTTATACCCTACTCAAACCCCTCTGCTCTTTTGATTCATGCTAATGAGGCAAGCAAGATTTGGCATGAAATATTTGGTCATATTAACTATAAGTATCTTTCTGATCTAAGTGAAAAAGAAATGGTCATAGGGTTACCAAAGATTAAATTTTCCAAGGGAGTCTGTCAAGGTTGTATCCTAGGAAAACACCCAGTGCATAAATTTGAGAGAGCTAGTCATGAGAGAACCTTTGCACCTCTTGAGTTGATCCACGGTGATGTTTCTAGTCCATTTCCTCATATGTCAATGAGTCAAGAAAAATATGCATTGAAATTCATAGATGACTTTTCTAGGAATTGTTGGGTTTACTTCCTGAAGCATAAGTCTGAAGTTTTTGGCCTCTTCAAAGTCTTTAAGGCTTTGGTTGAAAACCAGTCTGGGAGGAGACTCAAGATCCTCAGATCTGAAAATGGTGATGAGTATGTAAATTCTGATTTCATTCAATATTGTGAAGATGCAGGTATTCATATGCAGCATTCAATCCCTTACACACCACAGCAAAATGGTGTTGCTAAGAGAAAGAACAGATCACTGAAGGAGATGGCAACCTGTATGATGGAGGCTAATACTTTGCCACAAAATTTTTGTGTCAAGGCTATAAAATATGCATCCTATATCCATAATAGGGTGACTCATAAATATCTTGATGGTATGACTTCTTTTGAAGCTTGGAGTGGGCACAAGCCAGATGTGACCCATTTCAGGATTTTTGGCTCAAAGGCTTGGGCTAGAATTCCAACAGAAAAGATGAAGGATTTGTAGCCCCAAAGACAAGAGTTCCTATTTGTTGGGTATTATGAAGATTCAAAAGGGTACAAGCTGATGAAATTGAGCACAAACAAAGCCTTCATTGAAAGGAGTGTTCAGTTCCAAGAAAAGCCTTTAGTAGTAGTTGAAGTTGGAGAGTCTTCTTCAGCACCAGAACCATTGAATGTAAGTGAAGAGACAAATGAATTTGATGATTCTGATATGTCTGATAATGATGATTTAATTGCAGATCCTGACATTCCTACAAGGCAAAAATGGGCAGAAAATTCCATTCATGCAGCTGGGGAACTAGCTGGAAATCCCAGTGATCCTAGGAGGACTAGATCTTAGTTTGAGAGTGCCCTATGTATGAAAGACCCTTTGTTTGAAGAGAAGTGATATATGATGGTTGAATCAGACCCATAGACATATGAAGATGCAGCACATGATCCAATATGGCAAACATCCATGAAAGAAGAATTCAGCTCACTCCAGAAGAACAACATTTGGGAACTGGTTGATCTTCCCCCAGAGAGGAAGCTAGTTCAATGTAAGTGGGTTTTCAAAACTAAGTTTGCTACTGATGGTTCACCTTTGAAATATAAAATTCAAGATTGGTAGCCAGGGGCTACTCACAGGTACATGGTATTGACTACAATGAAACCTTTGTACCAGTGGCAAAGATGGACTCCATAAGGCTAGCCTTAACCATTGCAGCTTCGAAGCAGTGGGAGGTACATCACATGGATGTGAAGTGTGATTTCCTGAATGGAAATATTACTAAATATATTTAAATTCATAAGCCTCAAGTTTTTGTTTCTAATCCATCTCTTGTGTGCAGGTTAAATAAATCATTGTATGGGCTCAAGAAATCCCCCAGGGCTTGGTATGCCAAGATTGATGGATTTCTGATGTCATTGAGTTTTGTTCAATGCAAGTCTGATCCTAATGTTTATTTGAAGCTGATTCATGGTTCTTTGATGATTATTGTCTTGTATGTGGATGACCTTTTGATTATAGAAATTTCAAAGAAAGAAATTGCCTCCTTGAAGGATGCAATGAACCATGCATTTTCTATGACTGATTTGGGGTTGTTGAGCCAATTCTTGTGTCTCAAAATTGCTCAGTCCCAACATGGAATAAGGGTACATCAGTCCAAGTATGATTTATATTTTCTGAACAAGTTCAACATGAAATATTGCAATCCAAGCAAGACTCCCTTCCTTTCAGGAGTTAGGCTTGAAGAAGCAGGTTCTTCTCCTATGGTAAATAATACACTGTATAGGCAGTTGATTGGGTGTTTTCTTTACCTTACACACAATTGACCTGATATTTATTATACAGTAAGTGTGGCTTCAAGATACATGGATCAGCCTCATCAGATCCATTGGAGAGCAGCCAAAAGGATCCTTAACTTTGTTCAGGGAATAAGAACTCATGGGATCTTCTACAAAGCTAAATCTGATCTTGATTTGAATGGGTTTACTGACAGTGATTGGGCAGGTGACAACACAGATAAAAATTCAACATCATGATATGTGTTCATTCTTGATGAAGGACTAATCAGCTGGTCAAGCAAGAAATAGAGTGCCATAGCACTCTCATCTACAGAAGCAGAGTACAGAGGAGTTGTAAATGCAACAACTCAATGTTTATGGTTGCAGGGGATACTTGGTGAGTGTGGCTTCGAATCAAAGTTTTAAACTATTATCTATTGTGATAATCAGAGCACCATTCAAATCTACAATGATCCAGTTCAGAGATAGACAACCAAACACATTGAGATCCATATGCACTACATCAGATAGCTTGTGCATGATGGCACCATTCACCTACTCTTCTGTGCATCTTCAGAACAAGTAGCAGACATCTTCACCAAAGTTTTTTGTGAGAAGACATTCAGCAATATCAAATCGCTGCTGGGGATTTTTTATCATGCTGTGAAGCATGATTGATGACAAAATTTTCAAATTTTGTTTTACTGTCCACGTTTAAGGGAGGATTTTCCCACTGGGTTTTTGCCTCTTTCCTTGGTTAAATGGAAATGAGTATGTAAAGGGTGACTAAGCCTTGTTTCTAGGCCCTATAGTTTTCTGATATTTACTCATAAATTTAGGCTTAAGGGGGGGTGTTAGAATAATCAACCCATAGTTAGCTACCTTAGACATTAATTAATCCATTTTTGTCTTATTTGCCTAGTTTCCAATATTCCATTCTATGCAAGTTGTCTTCCACATGTCATAGAAGTCAAACTTGCTAAAAATGAGTCATGGAGTACTTGGGAAACCTCATGGAATCCATATTTAGCATATCTACTTTATTCCAGATCCTCCCGAGCACATATCTGCCTTTTCTGCTAAGTTTCCTGCTTTATTGAGATTTATGGCAAAAGGGAAAGTAAGACTAGGTGTAGTTGACTTGTTTTTTTCCCTCATCATCCTCCATTATTTTATCCTAATAAAAGCATGTATGAGTTGTATTTCCATCACTTATTATCTTTCCTACTTGACTTTTCCAATTCGTGAGCCTCTAGGTAGATTTGGAAACTGCTTTATGCACCTATGGGGGATTTGACTAGAATTAGTAAGCCTACTTTTTGACTATTTCGAATGGCATCCTTATGCATTCAAATATCTCATGTAATTATATATTTCAGCAGCCTATGACATCATAAGGTTGGCTATTGTACACTTATTCAATACAGATTAGTGTTATGCTCCAATTTCAGTCTCCTTTGTTTGTAAATTTGCATGTTTGATTAACAATTTTGTGAGTGCAATTGTTCTATCACTTGGGTTCAATTTCCACAAGGAGAGGAAACATGTTTGGGTATGAGAAGCTATCCTAGGTGCAGAAAGATATGGGGATCCAGAAGAAAATCATAGAGAAAGGAAAAGAACCAGTTCCTGTTCCGGTTATGTAGCCCTACTATGTGACATTATGGATAAAGAACCTTCCAACTATGAAGAATGGGTAGAGAAGAAAGAATGGAATAATGCTATGATCGAGGAGTATCAATCGATCATGAAGAATGATGTTTGGGATGTTGTCCCAAGACCAAAAGGGAAGTCTATTGTAACTTCCAAATGGATCTACAAGATCTAGCATGCTGCAGATGGCAGCATAGAAAAATATAAAGCAAGATTTGTGGATTGTGGCTTCTCCCAAAAAGAAGGAATATATTATGAAGAAACCTTTACACCGGTAGCCAGATACACTTCCATTAGATAAGTACTTGCTTTGGCTGTAGTGATGAAATGGAAGATACACCAGATGGATGTCAATACTGCCTTCTTGAATGGTGTAGTAGAAGAGGAAGTGTATGTGGAGAAGACACTCGGTTTTGAGACACAATACAGGGAGACTCATGTGTGTAAATTGAAGAAAGCCGTGTATGGTTTGAAACAGGCACCCAGGACATGGTATGGTAGAATTGATGGCTTTCTATCTAGTTTGGGCTTTACCAAAAATAAAGCAGATTCCAACCTTTACTACAAGGTTGAAGAAGGTAACCCAGTGATACTCCTACTGTATGTAGATGATCTGTTTGTAATAGGTATGGATGGGTTTATTGCTGATACAAAGAGAAATATTACTGCCGAGTTCTAAATGAAGGACTTGAGTATGATGCACTCTTTTCTAGGCATGGAGGTGTGGCAGAATGCAGATGGAATCTTCCTTGGATAAGGGAAGTATGCAGTAGAAACCCTGAAGAGGTTCGAGATGATGGACTACAAGGCCATAACCACACCTATGGCATCGAACCTGAAGCTATTGAGTGATTGTTCATCAGAAGTGGTTGATGCTACGATGTATCATCATATGATTGGGTCCTTGATGTACCTGATGAACATGAGACCAAATATTTGCTTTTCTTTGAACACCTTGAGCCAGTTCCTGACAGATCTAAGACATGTTCACTTGATTGCTGCAAAGCATATTCTGAGGTACCTAAAGGGTGCAATTGATTATGGGCTCAAGTATGAGGTGAATCAAAAGATTAACCTGGAAGGTTATGTTGATTTAGATTGGTCAGGTAGTGCCATCGATAGGAAGATCACTTCAAGGTGTTGCTTTAGTATGGGATCATGTGTGATCTCTTGGTTTAACAGGAACCAGTCCTATGTGGCACTGAGTACAGCTGAAGCAGAGTATGTTGCAACTTGTTCAACTAGTTGTGAGGCAGTATGGCTAAGGAAGCTATTGTCTGATTTAGTTGATCTCTAGTTGGATGCTGCTTGTATATATTGCGACAACCAGAGTTGTGTGAAGTTGTCGGAGAACTCGTTGTTCCATAACAAGTCAAAGCATATCGAGATCAAATATCACTATATCAAGGATATGGTGCAGAGAGGAGTAGTGAATCTCCAATATGTTGTGATAGACGAATAGATAGCTGATGTGTTGACGAAACCATTAGACATAGTGAAGTTTGAGTACTTCAGGGAGAAGCTTGGTGTTCTCCAAATCGAGGTTCCCTCCAAGGGGAAGTGATGAGTCCCTGATCCATTCTGATGTGGTGAGAGGATTGGTTCCTTCCATGGTTAGATGCAAGGGCTGAGCCATTCTGTCATGGTGAGAGGATTGGTTCCTTCCATGGTCAGATGTGAGTGCTGAGCCATTCTGATGTGACTATAGGATTGGTTCCTACATAATCAGATATAAGTGTTGAATGCCATTCTATGAATGGAGGAACCTGGTCATTTACCAAGAATACTCAACCTAGGGCTGAGGGCCATTATGATGTGACTATGGGATGTGTTCCCGCATGATCAGATATAAGTGCAGAGCCATTATGATGTGACTGTGGTATGTGTTCCGACATGATTAGATGTAAGTGTAGAGCCATTCTGAGGGGACTATGGGATGTGTTCCCACATGATCAGATATAAGTGCTGAGCCCTTCTGACATGGTTCTTGGATGTGTTCCTCCCATGGTCAGATATAAGTTCTAAGATCTTCTAGAATGGTTGTGGGATGTGTTCCCCACATGGCTGGATATAAGTGATGAGCCCTTCTAGCATGGATACGGGATGTGTTCCCCACATGGCTGGATATAAGTGCTGAGCGCTTCTGTAATGGTTCTTGGATGTGTTCCTCCCATGGTCAGATATAAGTGCTGAGCCTTTCTGATATGGTTCTTGGATGTGTTCCTCCCATGGTTGAATGTGAGTGCTGAGCCTTTTCGGTATGGTTCTTGGATGTGTTCCTTCCATGATCGGATGTGAGTGATGGGCCTTTTTGAAGGGTTGTGGGATGTGTTCCCACATGGTTAGATGTGAGTGTTGGGAATGCCTTTCTGACCTGGTGTTGGATGTGTTCCTCTCATGGTCTTATGTAAGTGTTGGGCAGGCCATTCTGACTTAGGGTCAGATATAAGTGCTGAAGAAGACCTACATGGAGGCTAGGCCTACAACCAGCATGAAAAAGGGCTGGCTCTGTAGAACTTCCTGTGATGAGAAGAATCAAGAGATAGCACCAGTGATGATGACCCAGTGATGATCAATATCGAGTGATGATCCAGATCCAGTGATGATGATCCAACAGTGATGATACATATCTAGTGATGATCCAGATCCAGTGATGATCCAAATCAAGTGATGATCTAGATCCAGTAATGATGATCCAAATCGAGTGATGATTTAGATCCAGATGAAGATGAATTGAAGATGAAGATGATGAGGAATTGATGATGATCCAGATGATACAGAGAAGAATACTTGTGCTGATAAATTGTGTCGAGAGAATACCTTCCTAGTTAAGAGGGAGTGTTGATGTAATTGTAACTTCAGAATGTATTCACTTGTATATCTTATGTATTGTACCTCGATGTTTATTTCAGGAAGTGTTTGTAATGTAATTGAATCATGTCATGCCCCGATGTTTCGATCGAGAGTTTCTATAATGTGAAAAAGTCATGTCAAGTCATTGTGGGTAACCCTCCTATTGATCAAGGGTTAAAGTCCGTGTAGTTGTGAGGCCCTAGGGTTATTAGACTCTCCTAGATAATTAGGCCCTAGTGAGTTATTGTCAAGTTGGGAATTAGTATAAATAGAGAGTGAGCCTCTCTATATATCACACATTCACTCACACTTAGTTGTAGCGCATAACTGAGAGAGAACAAGTTGTTGGGACAAGAGAGAGAGAGACTACTGCTGTCGGGAGATCATCTTATTGTTTTGGGGGTTTTGCTTTTGGTGATGATTCTATCTTTGAGGAAGTTGCAAGGTTTTCTCCTTTATGGTTTCCCCGAGGAAAAACATCGTGTTCATTGTCTCTTATGTTTGATTGCTGTTCTTGTTATTCTCTCAGTTAAAGATCCTAACATAATGCTATCTTGAATGATAAAAATATAACATCTTAGACCCATTCCCTGTTTGACAACTGTCCGTGGAGACAACTGGAGAACCAACCCATGGAGTTGCAGAACCACTTCCGAGGATGACTACGGTGGCCCACATTACAGAAGAAAGGTATTTTTACTATTTTTATCTATTACATTAGTTTAGCCAAGATATATGTTAAAAATGATAAAAAAAAATTGCTATTAGTTTAGTTTGCTTTTCTATTTTTCATTGAACTCTTCCTTACGATCATGACGATCTAAGGTTGTTGATTCTGCACGTAGTTGGGGAGTAATCCCCACTACACTCGTAACACCCTTTTTCTTCGAATCCAAATTTACAACCTTTTTGAAATCCCGACTGATGTGATTACAATCAAAACCCTAAATCAACTCCTTATTAATTAGGGGAGTTTTGAGGTCTAAAATGGGCCTCATAAGGAAAAAAATAAAATAAGAGTTCTAAATTTTGGAGGGGAAAAACAAAAAAACTACTTTTTCTTATTGTATTTTTGACATATCTCCTTATTGGTTTAGCCAAATTTCAAGTTTGGGAACTCGTTGGATGCAGAATTTGAATTTGCATGTAAAAATGAATGAAATACGATTTTTATTGAAATTTTTATTTTTTTCCATGTCGTGGGTACCTCAGAAGTATGTTGTAACATCCCCGACCCTTCGATCGGGCAAGAGGACGCTACTTTACGCCAATCATACGAGCATCTAGCCCCATAATCATGAACATACATACACATAACGTTGAGGCCAAGATACTTCAAAACATAAAACATACTACGATGCATAATTGTTCATGTACATAGCGAAAGAAAAACAACATTCATTCAAATACAATTCAGCATTCAACGTGTCCATCATCATAATTCATTAATAGTAAATACGATTGCAAAACTGATTAATCAAGAATACTTATCTTATGAGAACTGTCCTGCAACTAGCTACGTCACTGCAACGTTCCACCCAACCATAGGCCTGCATGTTCCTTAATCTCTCAGCAACGCTACCACCCCTGAGCCGGGCATGATTCCCCAAGGAATAAGGAACTAACAGGCTTACACATAGCCAAGGATAACAACACCACAAGGGTACATAGTTCAGCCAAGCCAACACAGTTGGGTTTATCAAGCGAACAACAGATCAACCAAGCCAACAAAGTTGGGTTTATTAGGCCATCCAGGAGCTGGGAAAGGCTAAATGCTAAGCTGGTGAGCTCTTAAAAGAGCTAGGGACACCTACACCAGAACTACCCTGACTTCTAGAACACTCACACATACCCAACATAAGGAAACCAGTCATTTCTCTACAATGTAGTCCCTCAGGCCCTGACCTCCCTTCCAGTGCTATTCAGGGGTTGCGGAGAAGAAAGCCAGTCCTCTAGATCTATCTGTGTGGTTCCTGAACACACTAGGTTTGTTAAGAAAATTAGGCCCTCGTCACCACTCCATTATTGTCAGAACACCAACCACGGCATGCATGCAACAAAACCAACAATTTCAGCTTTGATAGGGGAAACAAAAACTGAATCGTTCTTGGCCCTATCGTATCCAAAAAGATTACACAGCAACCTACGGTAGTCCAAATCATAAGGAAGACCACAGCCAATCAAAATGTGGATGAAGCCACAACCCACACAACGTAGGTACTCACAGCAACCCCAACTGATTAGAGGAGAACAACAACCACGGTTCAATGATGAAGTAACCGAGCATCACACAGTCTGACAATGGTAAGAAAGGAAAATGATCTCCTGCATGAGAGTGAACATCTCATAGACTAGCAATCAAAGACAAAAGGGGAGAACAAACCCCAAACCAGAAATCGCACCCTTCTTAATTCATCTCTATGTGAGGAAGACCATCCAACCCCCTATGCGTGAGAAGGTGAACAGATCCAAATGTCTCCGCATGAGAATGAGCGGAACCCCCTGAGAGAGTGGCGTAGTGGTGTTTCCCTTACCCATGTGAAGGTGGAGAGATGGCTGGTGGATTGAGCGTGTGGCAAAGACTGACAGTACTACCACCCACCACTTCCCAGCAATAACTACCTCAACTACTTAGTAGACATTAAAGGTGGTAGTTGGATGGGACAAGGGAAGGTGAGAAAAACAAACAAGGTGGTGACACATGGATTTTCCCCCCATGGGATCAAGGTTTAACATTCCACCCTCCTTATCCTTAGAAAATCATGCCCTTTTCAATTTGGTTGCAGTGAACATAGCTGGTTAGAGTTATTAAATTAAAATGCATAGTTACAGGATGCCACAATGTTAATATGTGTTGTATGTCCTAATATACCGTCGGTGACAATTCCAATCTGAATCATAACATAACCAAATCGATGGTGGGGCCTTTGGATTTAGCTCCTCACCATGATTCTTTACAATATATGTATCATGTATATTTAATGCATCGGGGTCAAAACTGGGGATGTTACATTCTCCGCCCCCTTCAATAGCACTGTCCTCAGTGCTTTACAAAATTGAACAAAATGCTACACTGGTATCGCCTTAGTGTTCCACAGAATTGAACAAAAATGGATGTCCCAATCACATGGCATCCTCCAGCTCCCACGTAGCCTCTTCAAGTCCGTAGTGCTCCCATTACACCTTTAACTGCCCTATGGCTCGGTTCTAGAGCATCGTGACCTTCTTGTCAAGGATACACATTGGCTCAATTTGGAACTCTCCCTCGGGTTCCACCTAAATCACATCCCAATTTACCACATGGTTAGGATCATGTACATATTTCTTAAGCAAGGAAGCATGAAAAACATTATGAGCTCTAGTACTAGTAGGAAATGCAAGTTTATATGCAACAGGCCCTATTCTTTCAAGCACTTCAAACAGCCCACAATATCTTGGTGACAGCTTGGCACAACTCCCAAGCTTCAAGGAACTCTTATTTTCCCTCACTCTGAGGTACACATGATCCCCAACACTGAACTCTCTGTTCTTCCTATGCTTATCTGCATAGATTTTCTGTCTGTCTTGTGCTGCTTTCAGATTCTGCCTAATCTTTACAACCTCTTGCTCCATTTCTTTGAGCAATTCTAGTCCAAGCACAATCCTGTTCATTAGATTATCCCAAGTCACTGGTGTCCTACACCTTCTTCCATACAAAGCTTCGTACGGACTCATCCCCAAGGATGCTTGATGTCCATTGTTATAAGCAAACTCTACCAAGTGTAAGTAATCTTCCCACTTGGTTGGTTTGTCCATCATGTACACGCGAAGCATATCTTTCGGCACCTGATTAACTCTCTCTGTCTTCCCATCCATTTGAGGATGGTATGCAGTGCTGAAGTTTAGCTTTGTACCCAAACTTGCAAACAACCCCTTCCAAAAATTGGAAGTGAACTTGGCATCTCTGTCAAAGACTATTGCCTTCGGCAATCCATGAAATTTGAAAATCTCCTTCATGAATATCTTTGCAATGTCATCAGTCTTATATGTAGACTTCACTGGTTTAAAATGTGCTACCCTTGTCAACTTGTCTACCACAACCATGATGGAATCGTGCTGTCTCCAAGTCATCGGCAATCCTGTAATAAAATCCATGGAAATAACTTCCCATTTCCATTCTGGAACTGGAAAAGGCTGCAACAAGCCTACTGGATGTTGATGTTCAACCTTTACCTGTTGACATTTCATGCACCTTGAAATGTACTCAGCCATGTCCTTTTTCATTCCTGGCCAAAAGAACTGCTTTCTAGCTGTAGCAATTGTCTTCTGATATCCTAGGTGACCAGAATACGGAGCTTGATGGATTTCATCCATAACAACTCTCCTTAGATTTGCTACCTTTAGAATATAAATTCTTCCTTTAAGTAAGAAGTCCATCTTCTTCCAATTTATATCCCTCATACCTCTTCTCAAGACTTTGTTGTTGCAATTTTTCTTTTACCTGCTCATACAATTCATCTCTAGCAACATGATTAACAACCTGCTGCCTCAAATCTGATTGGCAAATACTAAGAGATGCCACATGCATTTCTTGGATCTTCCTGTTGAGCGCATTGGCTACCTTATTTTCTTTTCCCTTTATGTGCTTGATTTCGAAATCAAACTCACATAAAAATTCCAGCCATCTTGCTTGCCTAGCATTTAGAGTAGGTTGATCAAACAAATACTTCAGTCCACAGTGATCTGTTCTAAGTTCAAATCTTCTACCCATCAAGTAGGATGATCAAACAAATACTTCAGTCCATAGTGATGTACTATGGCTGCAAGCTCGAGATCATGCGTGGCATAGTTCTTCTCATGCTCCTTCATCTTTCTTGACTCATAACATATCACGTGGTTGTCTTGCATAAGGACTCCTCCAAGCCCTTGTCTACATGCATCGATACATACCACAAAATATTTCTCTGGGTCTGCAACTCTCAAGATTGGTGCACTGGTGAGAATATCCTTCAACAGCTGGAAGCTTCCTTCACATTTTGAAGTCCATTCGAACTTTATCCCCTTCTTTTGCAAAGAAGTGATGGCATGTGCAACCTTGGAAAACCCTTCAATGAATCTCCTATAGTATCCTGCAAGTCCCATAAAAGATCTTACATTCGTCACATTTCTTGGAGTAGTCCAACTCATAATGGCTTCAATCTTCTGAGGGTCTACTGATATACCCTCTTCTGAGATAATGTGACCCAAATACTGAATTCTATCTCTGTAGAAGTCACACTTGCTTAGTTTTGCATATAGCTTATGCTCCCTGAGCACTTGTAATGTCAATATCAAATGATATTCATGCTCTTCCTCATTCTTAGAATAAACAAGAATGTCATCAAGGAATACAAGAACAAACTTGTCCAAATATTTGCTGAAGATACTATTCATAAGGCAAACAAATGTAGCTGGTGCATTTGTGAGACCACATTAGAGGAAATTTCAACTCAAAATGGGCCTTTTAACTTTTATTCAAATTCCATGTCATCATGTGTTAGCCAATGAAATTTCTTTAAATTTGAAATATCGTATAGGTCTTAAACACTTTTTTAATATAAATTTGGGGATAAGTATCATAAAAAAAAACTACTTTTTTTGTTTGTATTTTTGACATATCTCCCCGTGTTTTTACTCAAATTTCGATCGGGAGAGCTCGTTGGATGCGGAATTAAATTCCCCATCCAACGAGTACCCACTCGGCATACTTTTGATGGACCCTGCTACCCAAAAAACAAGAAATACCTGAAAAAAACGAAATGATGATGTCATCATTCCATTTTTTCAGGTATTTCTTGTTTTTGGGGTAGCGGGGTCCATCAAAAGTATGTCGAGCGGGTACTCGTTGGATGCGGAATTTAATTCCGCATCCAACGAGCTCTCCCGATCAAAATTTGAGTAAAAACACAGGGAGATATGTCAAAAATACAAACAAAAAAGTAGTTTTTTTCTTTTCTTCCTCCAAAATTAATAAATATTATTTTATTAATTCATTTTAGGAGGCCCATTTTGAGTTGAAATTTCCTCTAATGAATGGTACCACCACAAAATCATAATTCCCATACCTTGTCCTGAAGGATGTCTTATGAATGTCTTCATCCTTGATCCTCACCTAATGGTAACCAGACCTCAAGTCAATATTGGAAAATTCCTTTGCTCCTCTCATTTGATCAAAGAGGTCATCAATCCTAGGAAAAGGATATTTATTCTTAATAGTAACCTTATTCAACTGTCTGTAATCAATACACAATCGGAGTGTACCATCTTTCTTCTTTACAAACATAATTGGTGCTCCCCAAGGAGACACACTCGGCCGGATATACTTCTTTTCCAACAACTCTTGTAGTTGCATCTTCAACTCTAGCATCTCCAGTGTAATCATCCTGTGGGGTGTCTTGGACACTGGTGCTGCTCCTAGCACAAGTTCAATTGTGAAATCAATGTCCCTTTTCAGAGGAAGCCCTGGAATCTCATCAGGAAATACATCTTTGAATTCCTGTAACACCTGATAGTATTCCAGCCTAGGAGTTTCATCTCCTGTTGGTTCCAGAATATGAGCTGCATACAATTGGAAATCCTTCCTACAAAACTTTTTCAATTGCATTGTTGAAACTTGTCTTATTGAAATTACCTTTGGAATACCTTTCACGACTACTAGGTTTCCTTCTTCATTATGCATTCAAAAGTCTTGTTGTAACAATCAAGCTTCACTAGTGAGTGACTAACCAATCCATCCCAATGAGAACATCATAGGAACCAAGCGGTAGAACATTTAGATCCACACAAGTGATCAATCCATTCATAGCCAATGGACATTTCTCTACCACTTCACTGACCTTTCTCTTAGTCCCAGTGGCTAGCTGAACCAACCAATATTTTCTATGCTTGACCTTCTTAAAAGCACAAATATCCACTACCCTAGGAGTGATATAACTATGAGTAGAACCAGGGTCAATCAAAATAGAAACAGATTGTTCAACAATATTACCTGCTACTTCAACCACAACTGACTGGTGATCTGCCTGGCGGTCCTCCAGTGCTGCATAAATTATAGGGACTACCCTTGCTACTTGACCCACTATTTCTGCTTCCTGAATGTTATAAGCTGGCCTTGCACTTTCATTCTCAAGTGGACAATATCTGCGCAAGTGGGGTCCTTCACATTTCCAACATTTGAGTGGACCTTTATTCTATGGTGGATCTTTAGGCTTTCCACCTGTCACTCCACCTGGATTACTCGCATCTTGGGATGGCTGCTTCTGCTAATTCCTGAATCTATAAGGTTTCAAACCTTTCCTTCTTTGGTCAAACTTCTCATTCTTCTTGTCCTTCCATGCCTTATGGTAATCAGGCTTACCTTTTCTTTTCTCATAGCAATACTTAGCCTTCCTTATGGCTTCTTCAGGAGTCCTAGGTTCATAAAACTCAATTCTATCTTTGTAAGACTGAGGCAATCCACTCAGAAACCGATGGACCTTCACTTTTTCATCTATGATGTATTGGACATACCTCAACAATTCCAAGAACTTGTTTGCATATTCATCCATGGTCTGCTGTCCCAACCTCAGCTCATGGAAATCCTTAATCTTGTCATCATAATACCTGTCAGAGATGTATTTCTGCCTGAAATACTTCTTGAAATGAAACTATACTAGATATGGTTGTTAATAATCATCTCTAAGTATAGGATTTATTTTGTGCTGTGTTTATCTATTTGAAGGTTGTATTAGCTTTTGCATGTTGATAAAAATACAGAGAACCAATCAGAAATAACAAAATCAATAAATTTGGATTATTTAAGTTATTTTTGTTACTGAATTTTCTTGTTTCTTTCACTTGTTATAAACAATAGTCATAGCCACATGTGGTTTTTGTACATTAAAAATAAAAGCACATATGGGTTTTCTTTAGAACACTTACGATCTCACTATAAAACCTGGAAAAAATATTTTCCAAATTTGAGTACAATTGAATTCTTGTAGTGCATGGATGCTTAAAGATGTAGTTTTATTAATCCTAGGATTAAACATTAATGTTTTGAATTTGATTATTTCATGAATTGAGAGTGAAAAGGTTTTTGTAAAATGTTTGCATGATAATTTTTGGGTTTCATTATTTCATGTTAGATTTTAAAAGGAATTTGAAAGAGTTTATATGTTCATTTTGGTTTATTATCTTCTTGATCAATGAATAGTCTCTTTGGAATTTATAATATTGTTTCTGTATTGTATTTTAAAAAAGAAACAAAATATCCTTCTTCATTTTCTCACATTTCCTTGGGCTATTGAAATTTAGTTTTGCTTCATTTAAGGAAATGTTAAATACATTTTCCTCTTATATTTAACCATATCTATTATTATAGAAAAATGGATAGTCATATAAACACCATATAAGTTGTAGTCCATTCCTTGATTAATAACAAATATTAAAAACAATATATTAATTAAAAACCATCATTATTTTAAATGCAAACACACATATCCTAGGTTGTAGAGCCTTGGTGTAAGGTGAAGAGTTAATTCTCTAAGAATGTTGAAACTTAACTAGTTTCCATTAGAGAAAGTTAAAATCTATTAGTAGAAAATAATATTTATCAAGAAAGTGCGCCTAACACACACACCAATCACTAGGTCAAGTTATGCAAGTGTAGAAATTATCCCCTCTTATCTGTTTCGTGGACTATGCATGTTTAAGAGTTTTAAAATAACTCACAACTCCTTGGGGTGACACCAATTCTCTTAGAGCTTTGGGTCTATGATTTAGTCCTTTGTTCCATGTCCATATGTAAACACATGATAAAAAATTGTTCCCTTTAGTTGTTTATTTACGAAGTGGTAACCTTAGTGTTTTTTTAGGTTTTAGATAGTTGACTGCAAAAGGGAAATGCTTGTTGTACATAATATAGACATATAACACCCATTTCATCTCCCTATAAGGGTACTTCTCTTCATGAGAGTATTTACACCTTGCCATGATTGTTGTGTGATAGTTATCATAAATGTGTCCTGTTTGTTTTCCGTTGCTTCAAGATCTATTACCTAGGTGATCTTCTTGGTGGTGTGTTTAGTGTAAAGCTATGTTTGTTTGTTCTTTCAATAAGATAAATTTGGTTGAAATTAATTGAGTGAAAGTGGTAGATCATTTGACTCACCATTCTAAGTGGTTAAGATGATCTCCTATCAAAAGTGTCAAACCACCATTAAGTTGAAGACATTTAAATAGCTAGAACACAATTTAGATAGAGATAGACTTACATACAACTTGGGAGAGAGTATAATGGAAAGTATCCATAAATTAAAAAACTAACTAGAACTTGTTGGGAAATTTTGACCTACCTAAGATTGAAACTCTTGATAATTAACAAATGGATAATACATTTTTCTTAAATAAAATCCATAACAAAAACTAGGGTTTCAATGAAATAACATACTTTCAATGTATTCCCTTTCTGACTAGGGTTTTAAGGAAACAAATTTAACATGATATAACTCCAACATTTCTTTGGAATCTCTTTTATGAGTACAATTATCAAATTCCAAAATCATTCTACATCCATTGTCACTAGTTTTATGGCAATCTAGGCACTCTATCAAAAGATATAATCTTTGGAGGAACGCTATCAAATACTATGTTAGCACTCAGAATTGCACCCAAGGTTGTGGAGGGTGAACCCCAAGGTAACAACAAAACCACTTTAAGAAAGGGAGTTGGACTCTTCCTTTCTAGAGAGGGATCTCTCACATATTTTTATCAAGTCCAGATACACAAACAAAATAAAATTCAAATGTGTTGGTGGTTGAAACAAAGCAAGCATACATTGGGCTATGGAGTCACAAATATTAATGAATTACAGAACAGTTTGCAGGGGAAATTTTACAGAGGCAAGGTAGCACTCAATTATAGTCAAAATGTTGTTGGTATAGTGATAAAAGAAGAAATATGAAATTCCATCAACACAGAGCATCAAACAGATGAATGTTTCCTCAACTATGGTGAGAAATATTGGTGAAAACCTAGAACAATAGCCATAGCATAACAATATGAATTATGAACTACTATACACTCATTCAAGATCTGAAGGAAGACATAATGGCAAGTTAAATAGGAATACATGCACATAAGAAAATAAATAACATACTGTAACTAAGACATACACAGGAAACTCTACAGCAACTAGCCCGAATTCAGCTCTGTCATTTTATTAAAGGGAAGATCTCAATTTACATATCCCTACACTAGTGAAAAATGAGAGATAAGTGACCAAAAAAATGACCAAAATCCGCATATCAATGACCACTTTTGGTTTGGTGATCATTGGTGGCTAATTTGCGGTCTTTTATTACGCGACTAAAATTGGTCATTTTATTTTGGTCATTTATAGCTTGTCAGATGGTCATTAATTTGGTCATATATTTGAATCAATGGCCAAATATATGACCAAATTAATGACCACATGACAAACTAGAATATGACCAAATTTGGTCGTGTAATAAAAGACCGTAAATTAGCCACCAAAACAATCTTTTGGTCAATGATATGCAAATTTTGGTCATTTATATCTCATTGTTTGGTCACGTATCTCTCAATTTTTGGTCATTACTCTCATTTATTGGTCACTAATTTAGTCATTTTTAGTCGTTTTATGTGTGGTTATTATATTTTAGTAGTTTTAATGGTGTCCATTATTAATCAATATAAATTTTTAATATGATACTGTGTTTAAATTTAAAAAAAATCATACATTATTTATCATCATCTAATACACATGTGAATTACGCAATGTCACATTAATTAGTTAATTACAACACTTATAAATAATATAGTGTACAACCATATGTTTTAAACTGCACAAATTATATTATATATATGAAATGCCAAGTATTACAATAAATAGGAGTTTTCTCAAAAACTATCTCCATATAACTTTACATGAAAATCGTTTAATACATCGATGAATTTTCAAAATATTACAATGGCTAAACCATCCCACTTGTACTTTGTTGCTAAGCCATACTTAGATCCCGCAGTAGCTTCAATTAACCCATACTTAGCAGCTTGAAAGCCTAACGAGCAGGCTCTTCATACTCCATGGCAAAGTCTCAACAAGAGACTCTTCATACTCAATGGCCCACTTAGTTAAGTTCACTCCTGCAAAATCCAATATAAAAAACTCAGTAGAAAAATAATGAAGCAAATTATTTATAACATTCAATAGCTAACAACAATAACCAAGTTCATGCACAAAATAGGAAAATATAATCTAACAAATCCAAATTAATAATTCAAAACAATCAGGATTCAAAACACAACACATTAATACAGGAGAATAAACAATACATAAAAGATAGACAACTTCCTTGGGGAAGCACATGAATTTTCCTAAACCCATGGTTTCAGTATTTAACCCATCTGAGTGAGATTCCCAAATCTTCCCTAGCATTTAAGGGAAGAGTAGTTAATGAAAGAATCAAATAGTGTTGGGTGTATTTTTCTTTCTGACAAACAAATCAGTTTTCCATTGATAGACATCATTGAGTTGGGCCTGCCTTTTAGAGCCATATTAATCTACATGTTGGTGCACTCTTTGGGTCCATAATAACTGGCCTCACAGCAAGGAATCAATCCCACTGTTCATCATCAACTTGTCTCAAATCGAGAGAATTACAAAATTAAACTTTCTCACCTCAATAAGTTTGACATCCAAGTGGTCACCAACTTTTATAATCTGTTTTAAGTCAGAGTTAGACAATATTTTATGTTATAGACACACAATCAAAATAGATGGAGACCCTCAAATATTTCATATAATCATATATATATACAAAGAGTTGATCTCATATTACACTGTCCACTTGCATGAATGATTTGGAATTTAGGGGAAAGGAAAATATATATAGAATCTTGGAAAGAATGTTTTCAGATTGGACTTACATCCTCAATTCGAGCTACAAATTTTGTGCTCAATTCACTAATATGCAAGATCCCCTCCACACATTATTCAAATTCATATCGTAAACAGTAACCCTGACATCTACCATAAAAATTACGAATCATTGCACTTTTAGTTTACAGGTTCTGTAGACTAGCCATTACATTCTTTTATGCTAATATAGTCATACTGATATGGAATATTTATATTTCATAAGAAAATAAGGTGGCTTCCTAAAAATACTCAAGACATGCATTATTATATATTTCAAATCAAAAAGATATTGAACTCAAAAGGTGATAACATGAACTACGCATTTCTGTTGCTACTCCATGCAACTCCTCCAATCCTCTACTCCTCTGAAAGAACCAAATGGCTTGGTGCTCGATAGATGGGCTTCTGCTGTTGAACAAAAAAGGATGAACAGAAAGGGATTCATGTTTGGAGAAGTTTCTTCATTTTGATACATGGATAAACTATCATCATTCATAGAACATGGTTTGAGACTTCTTGTTACAGGCCCTACATCACTGATCTCTACCTCAATCAAAACTTTCCCTTCTAGATATGTGTATCATAAGAAAGCTTCCAAAGATGAATCATGGAATTTTTCAATAAATCTATCAGAGGAAATCTGTATTGTCCATATACTAATGTTCTTTAATCATTGATTTGAATTTTGTTGATGAAAGCTCTAGAGAGGGTATTTTTCAACTTCAATAATAGAGGGTTCAAACTCCAAAAGCAAAGTCTCAATTTTCAATCCCAATTCATCATAGCACTTCAATATCAGTAGTGCTACCTGTTTATGAGCACACTCACGAACCACCTGCACACAGAATAATATTGTATTTGAAAAGCCTAAACATTCTCCAGAAATATAGTAATTATCCTTATGTAGAAAAAAGTGTACAGTTCATGCTCCAGTGGTTATCATCACAACTAACAATAATTTATATCCATAACTAATAAAAAGGAATTCATAGTTACACACCAAATGCTCTTTCTCATTCAAAAAGTCTAATCACTTCTTGAAAATCTTAGTACACTTCAACCTGTGATTTGGGACTTGCAGTGAGAAAAAAAGGACTATTTTTTTAGAAAAATGGTATGAAGTTACACCCTGCATTCAAGCATAGTAATTATTTTATAAAAAATACAAATAGAATACACTCAAATAATGGGATTATAGAAGAAACAAATGGTTATAGGTCCTAAATAGTAGAGCTCGTTACCTTTGAAAGTGACAACCTGTGAGCTAGACTATACAAAAGAATCCCCAGTGGTAGCGAGTAATCTGCTTTCCTTCTATTCTTAGAAGAAGGAAGTGGGCTACATATATTCTCATCTTTATCTAATGAATAGTTTTTTGATAGAACATAAAGATCAAACAGTTGCATCAAATCTTCTCCAGTATTTTTGTAAAGCTACAAGTGCAAGGTTGATCATAAAAAATGGTGCTCTAAAGAAAATATGGAAGTCATATCCTGCTAAAAAAAATTATTATTCTGTAAAACATAAGTAGGTACATCAACCAAACCAGTAACACATGCTACTACGTAATGTGACAATGTCAAATGAAAACAGTGAATCACCCAGTAGGATCCAAGATCTTGTTTGTAGTTATCTTGCAAAAATTTCAAAGCAGAAATACCATTCTGCTAGACAACTTGAGAATGAAAGATAGAAGTTCCATCTTGTGATATATTTGAGTAAAAATATCTCATTAGTCTTCAAAATATCATAGCCTTGAACCACATCATTATGATGATACCAAATAGACAGCTCAGGTAAACTTGCCATTACATTATCAAGCCGGGAATCAACCCACATTAATGGAGTCACCTGTATCTCTTTGATATCTTTCACATAAAAGGATATGCATGTCTGTTAACTTTCAATTATCCTAGGTGTCCCTACAATCCATTTATCATATTTATCCCAAGGCCTTTTTATGTTCCTTCTGCCATCATTAATTAATAATAGACCCTATGTTATTCATGAAGCAACATGAAGAATCATACAAAACAAAATGTAATCCCAACTTTGTCAATACTAATAGTACTTGGACTTAGCTACAATTTTCCAGTGCATTGGAATCCTCTATAATCTGACTCTTCTCCTCCATGACAAGTTAATATAACTAAATAAAAAATCATTGAGATTACCTTTCTTAAAAATTCAAATGACGTTAAGAATATATATTGTGCATGAACAAAAATAATAATTTCTTGGCATCAATGTCAATTACAACGAGTGTAAAAGAAATCATACATATTTCTTTTACATCTATCAATAGGAATATCTGGTATCAATCTTGACGATGAAGGTAGACAGGCAGTAACAAAAGGTTCATTAAATACATTTCTTAGGAGTTGGAGTTTATGATATGCAAACAAATTTTCTTTACATACCAAAAAAGGGAATCTCAAGCACAAAACCAATGTGAAATCCTGAATTTAGATGCACTCAAACACTTACCCAACAAAATCTGCCAACTTCATTCAAGCCTGAAAAATCTCTGAGGAGTGCCATATTTTGTAAGCAAAATAATTTTAAAAACTTGTCATCTATTACTGTGCAATAAATGTATGTATATATGTGTTTATTTCTTTAAGAACTCTTTATCGAGCCTTTATAGAAATACAAATGAGAAAAACTGAAGAATCATGAAGTGATAGGAAATTCAGCCCAAAGCTATATATATGGAAACTTTATTAGTCAACATTGTTTTATTAAACCTTTTATGACAATAGCTCCACTTACTAACCCAATATATACAAATTTATTTCATGCATGTTATAATAGTAGGAGATAATGGGACGTGTTCACCATGAACCTTTTAGAAGAGTGCATCCTGAACTAAAAAATATAAGCATTAAATGTTAAAGATTCTTCCAAAAACCTACATAAAGAGAAATTTGTTGGCACCCCAATTTACGATGTGCATATTCAATAACCATCTAGATGTCAATGACTATATCAAAAAATGTGTGGGTAACCTAATCCTGAATTTCTAAGTGGAACTCTCCATTATATTGTACTTCTTTCCTCAATCAGCTAGCACAATCAGCTAACATAAAGAGACCAAACAAAAAATGTAAATTATAGAACAGATCTCAAACTAAATTATGCCATGCATTATTTTTCATCACAGGATTCTTCTCCTTGGCCTCAAATTTTAGGGGACCTTGTATGGATCACTACAAAGATCCTCACATGTTCACCCACTCACACCCCCTCAGCCCTGGGCACTCTCTAAAGGTGTTGCATTGGCTCTTTGATAGTGATAAATGATAACAGGAAGGCCTCTTCTTCCTTCTCTGCATCTATTTCTATTTCCAACATTGATACTCAGTAGTGACTCCACTCCTCTTAGGGTATTTCATTGGAGTTCAAACTTTATCATGCTCTTTTATTTCCTTATGTTGTCATTTATATTATTTATTACACTAGTAAAATGGATAGCAGTGGTGATGCATTTGTTGACTGATCATGTTGATCATTGATATGTAGTAAGCTACTTTATTGTAGCATGTTTATTTTTGGATTATAGAGGCCATTTAGAGCCTCGCTAATTCTGCATTTTTTTTTTTAGATATGTATTGCACTTTTTTCCATTTTGATATATTCATCCTTACATGGTATATGCATGAGAATACTTTACATATTTTTTCTCTAATGGTTTGGAACCTTTATTATATTTTTTTCATTACAATTTTAATATTTTATGTGTTTTTTAGTAAACCAAGTGATAAATTAAAACTTTCCCAAGTCTGGGCTAAGTCCAAGTTGAGTCAAGTTTTTAAAAAGTTGGATTGAACTCTATCCAGTGATTCTTCCAACATCAAGAGTCCAACTTCAACCTATTGTCCTTCCTCGAAGAGAATATTTTCTACTGTATTCAATTCTTTGAAGATAAGGGTATATGTAATATCCTGAAAATGCATAGAGATTGATTTCAAATGATCTGATACTGGTATAAGATTCCCATTCCTAAATTTGACTATCAATTCTCATCTAGTTGATAACAAGGGAAGAATCCCCATAAACATGAAAATGATTAATCTCTTTTTCTATTTCAAGTTTTAGGAGGCTTCCCAAAGTTAGGAGTTTAGCTGAATTCTTTGATCTTGGAGCTAAGCACACTTTCAATTTGATGAAATAATTATCAGAAAAAAATAAAATCCTACCAACACTGTAGAAATTTTGTGGTCCCTCTATGGTTCCATCAAAAAAGGTCCAATGGATATACTTTTTCAATCAATAAGTCCCCCATTTATCGAGGGACTTTTACCTTCACCTCCAGCTTGCAGCCTTGGAATAATCCATACACCTATGATAATACTAGGAATGTTGGCTTCTTTTTATCATTTAATATATAATCATTATGTGCAAGCCATATGCCCCACATCTTATAATTTGGCCATAAGAAACTATTTTTCTACAAAAATCTCTACATTATGTAGTATCATGTATTTTGTTTATGAAACTTTGTGGAATCTACAAATCCCTGCCTCTTATAATGACATAGTAAATTATGAGACATTTCTTGCTAATAGGAAGCATAAGGGATCTTTTGATCATTGAAATAGGGTGTAAGCTAAATTCTAGACCATTTGCACCTAAAATCGAACGAGTTTTCTAACCAAAATCCGATGTAAACTGTTCAAAGAGTAGTTTTCAGTGATTGGAATTGCATAAGTTGGGTGCCCCAAGGGTAATCGAGGGTCATGAATCCATTTATGCAATAAAAATTACAATTATAACACTGGAAATGTCATTTTTAACAACAAATTGTGTTGTTGGATTCTAGCCAAACTTACCTAAAAAGTTGCAAATGGTCTAGAGATTAGCCAACTCCTTGAAATAGTGTACCTATTGTTCAATGTTTCTTATTCTTGAGTTTTGTGTGGATATAAACAAACATAGTATTATTCTACATCGTGGTACATACAACATGATTTTTTATGCGAGGGAGGGAAAGATGGATTTAGATGGATTTTGTATATCATGATTTTGTACATCCTGCCAATTATTACTCTATTTTAAACATACTTCGGTTCCAATTTCAAGACTGTCTACATCTTTCCCGGAAATGGCACTCAGGCCAAGAATTGTATGGCAGGATTCAATTTCACAGCAAGGATCTAGTCATCCATGTCCTCTCTCATTTTTTGGTGACATAGACCAAGGTTTATCTGAACCTAACTATGATATTAGAATCCACTGCAGCAATCCAAATCCCGTGAAATGGCAATTCCCATGATGCATAAAAGTTTGTGGAAAACCACCAATATACACAATTCTCAACAACAGAATAACTATCTATTATCATCCAACTAGTATCAGGAGAAAAGTGTATTTCATTAGAAAAAACAAACTAACTATTATTCTCTTTCTTTTGTTAGGGTGTTGTATACTACTATTACATACATAATCTGATTATTTCTTTTTTTAAAGAGATTTGAGGACTCTTTGAATAGAAGGAAATTCCTAATAGAGGATCTATTATAAATGATCCACTCATCCAATTGGGATATGTACCGAATGATGCAATTAAATATGGTAATGGACCCCCAAAATCCTCTATTTTAGTAGGAAAAGGCCACTGCAGGAACACTTGACAAAACCTTCTATTTCTTGTTCGAATAGGCGGGTATGGGGAATGAGATTGTGGAAGGATTCATAAGCTGGCTCCCTATAGTACAGATTGTATTCATATGGATTCCTACTTTTAGTGAAGATAGACTAGTAGTAATATGTGAAGTGTCGGTCATGATAAAAGTCAAAGTGCTATGAATAGTTATAGTCCTCACCCATCAATTAGTAGTAGGATATGAGTCACAAAAATGTGGTGTAAGATATGGTATATGATAAGATTTCATGTTTCTACTTTGCATGTATAGTATTAATGTGAAACAAATTAAGAAAGTAATTTTAAAATTCAAATAAATTGCTTTACTCTCTAATTTTCCAATTGCCAAAAATACTTTAAAGTGCACTGTCCTCCTGCACACTATTATTGTTAGGTTGGTTGGGAGCGGAGGCCTAAATTGGACACACAACAACTAATATATATATATATTTATGTATATGGTTTTTCGGGTTGTGTTCTCTTGAGAATTCAACTCAACTAGCTGGTGGGTATTGCTTGTTGCATTGAGAATTCAAAACACAAACTTGGTCTTCTGGAGAAGCAGCTACAACATTAAGAGTTTGGATTGAGTTGGTGTATAGTGTGAGGGATATTGAGTGATTTAGTGTATATTGTGAGGGATCTATAGTTTTTTCACAAGGATTTGAAGAATAATGGTGACACATAAACAGTCAGAGGAAGCCATTGTGGAAAATTATGGAGAAAAGGAGGTGGAAGGAAGAGATACACATGATACAAGTGATGGAAGCTCTATGAAAGGAGCCATTAAGATATTTTTATGGCATGAAGGATATACTTATGATTTATGGTTCATTTGTGCTTCCAATTAGGTGGACAGATCCATCCCTGTAATATGTAGTTAGTGATCTATGTTCTCCATTTTCAATCTTTGTTGCCCGATTATTTTGTTCTTTTTTCAAAGCTCAGATCTAAAAAAACTACATGGAATTAGGATGTACTAGATATACATACTTAAGTTACCCATTTATGTATGTCAATTGTTTAGATAGATTTCCGCAGGTTAGTTCTGCATGTTCAGATTACAGTATTCTAATGGATGTTATTGTAGGGGGTGTTGGGATTGAAATATGTTAACTTATAGTAAGTTTAGGATATGGGTGTTAAATTGAAATGTTGGAAATGAGTTATTTGAATTTGTAGTATGTTAATTCATGTGGGGTGTCAAAATTTTCACTTGGATTGATATGGGTGTTGTTGGATATGTAGGTATCCCAAGTGTTGTTAACTCTTCCTTACTCTTTCTCGCAGCTGGGTATGGTATCCGGGATTGTGTTCCAGATATTCTATGGTATTTTTGGGAGCTAAACAACATATATAATAATCAGTGTTATTTATGTTGAATACCAAAGCAAGAAGGAGAAACAGAATGTTTGATTATCTTAATACCCCTGAAGTCTCTTTTATCATTGTATTTGGTTTCTGGTTTAGGACCACTTCTTATAGACTATTATCTTTTGGAAAATTCTAGTAACAGTGAGTAGGGGTTAATCTCTTATACTCTAATGCGTAGTTGATTTTGGTTTTGAAATGGAAAAAATTACAGCTCAAATGTAACTCCATAAATGTTACAAATAATGCATTCCATCTTTGAAGTGTGCCTAGGCTAGGATAGGAAACCCTAATCCTAAATCTTCCTAGTATAATGTGCCTAGCATGCATGAGAAACTTCCTAGAGTGGAGTGCCCAATTGGAGAAGACTGATAGCATGTAAGCATATGTCATCTCGTCTTGGGAAAAGTGCCCTCTCTAAATCTGGAAGACTCCTCTCTCTCATGTGCTTTTCCTGCCTAAAGTTAAATCATGCATGCATACTAGAAACAAACTGAACTAAAAGCTAGACTAAATACTAACAAAATCAACACTCTGATGATAGACTAATTCCATCTAAAACTGAAACTTATAAATCTGAATTGGACATAAACTGAAGGCATGCATGCACTCTCTTCTGTAACTATAGAGTTCCTTTATCCTAGTATTTTATAAGTCTTCCAAAGCTCACTCATTCCCTTAAAAAACTACTAGAAGTGTCCCTGTCCACTTTAAGAAACCCCCTAAGCACAAATCAAAAGCCCTCCAATATTACTGAGAAATCATGAGAGACCTTTTTAAAAGATGAATTGGGGCGTTGATAATCTGTCTGAATTCCTAGTGGATTGGTGAAAGGTCTGTGTTCATTCTCCTCGAGAAAATCTACAATTGAGGACTTCCCACCATGTCTTGTTGATCAAGAAAGGTCTCATTTTAAAAAAGCCATGAATGGCCCAGGTCAAATAGTCTTACATCTTGTGACAGCTCTGTGCTCTGTTGTTGATCTCTTTGCATGTTGGTTTGAAGTCACCAACATATTTGGATGGATGTCAACTTTTATCCACCATGAACTTGAGCATCTTATACTCTAGGTTGTAAATTGACGCGTTTAAGCCACCACTAGTAGAAAATGAGAAATTAATGACTAAAAAAATGACTAAAATCAGGCTATAAATGACTATTTTTTAGTGGGTGACTAATAGTAGCAAATTCCCACTATCTTATAGCTAGTCGTATTTCACTAGTCATTAATAGCTTGACTTAGTAGTCATTGATTTATTCATTGATAGACAATGATTTAGTCATTGATAGTCAATGATTTAGTCATTATTTTAGTCATTGATAGTTAATGATTTAGTCATTGATTTAGTCACGGATTTAGTCATTGATTTAGTCACTGAGTTAGTCATTGATTTAGTTGCTGATTTAGTCACTAATTGCAACCATTAATGACCAAATATACGACTAAATAAAATACTAGATTTTAACATATTAATGACTAAGATAAATACGACTAAGATACGGGAAATTAGCTACTAATAGTCGTATATATGTGAATTTAGTCATTTTTGTAGTCACAAATTTATGATAGGGAACGGAGGAATCGAACCACCAACCTCCTGCCTATAATTAGGTAGGCGCTCTACCATTGAGCTAGCACCATTTAAGAAGTTTTTATTGCTTGACAATGATGATATTCAAACAAATTTATGATATATATCAATCTACAAACTACATAATTATTACTATTACAACTTACCAGTAACTAGTATTTATGATAAACTAATTCCTGAGAGCTATGTACAATTTTCCCTGTAGCTAAAGCTAATAAAAATTTAAACAATCACCAAGTGTCACCCACTACCGGACTTTCAAAAATCACATCACTCGAATAGTTACATGAAGATCAAACAACTTATCAAATGATAGGATTCAACTTTCCTATATCAAATGACCAAATTTTCTGATGAAATAAATGGTCCGATATCATGTTTGTAATCAGCAATATTTTTTAGCCATAAGCACAATACATCCACCATCCTTCCCTTGTATTCCGTTGATTTTGTTTTCCTTGTTAGCTATTTGTACATATTGACTTCTACAGTTTTCTTAAACAGACCATATAGTTGCTTTGTGGCTTCCTTGGAAGCTTCATGTAAAGGAAGGTAGTTAACAGTATTTCAATAGGGAATCCATGATTTAACCAGTACATTTCCAAGTCTGCACAAATTAAAGTCTATGCTTTTGAAAATGAGATGAGCATAATCATAACAGATACAGGTTCCATCTATAGAATGTCTTAATGAAATTCTATCTAAGGAACTACCCTAGAAAACAGTTTAATTTAGTTTAGATTCTCACAATATATTCATTTTAAAACATCGCTAAGGGAATTCATATTCAAAGTTGTCAGGAGAATTGACTGTTTGGAGTTCATGCCTGGCACAAATCTCTCAGATTAATGCAATTCCCATATCCATGTCCATACTAGGCTAGTCAATAATGAGGTGAAGATCCATATTTATCTTCAATCTCCAAGTTCATTACAACCTGGAGACTATAAATACACAGTATTGAGGATGCTATTTTCTCCTTTTCTCATCATTTTGCTGTGTGTTTGGATCAATTTTGTAACAAATAGTAGAGATGAAGATGTAGATGGAATGCCTATAAAATATCAAGTTACAGGCCTCAACCAATAGCAAAGTACCTAATTCTCTATTACTTTGGTAACAAATAGAAAGGAGGAAAATGTAGCTTGACTACCAAAAATATATTAAGTTACAGGCCTCGACCAATCAAAAGTACCTAATCCTCACTGATGCAACAACAATTCAAAGCTCCAACACCAATAGAGAAAATTCTTCAATAAGTAAGGCAGCAAATTAGATTGTTTAATGGTTAAAAGGTTTTAATTTCAAATAGGCTGTAAAAAGTCCAATTGCATAGGGCACATGCACAAACCATAAAGACCCAAAATCTAACTGTGCAATTTTTCTGACAATGAACACCAGAGGCTATCTTTAGTAGAGAAGCTTTGTTTTTATGTTTATAAGTTAATTCGCATTGTGGTCAAACTTGCAGGAAACAACACTACATCACATCAATATTAGTTCGATTCCCATGAAATCACATCAATGAGTACAACACAACATAGGAGGCCCCAAAATCATGGACAAACACAATTGAACTTCAATGGACAGACACAACTGAACTTCAAAATCATTCCTTGTTAGCTATTTGTACATATTGACTTTTACAGTTTTCTTGAACAAACCATATAGGTGATTTGTGGCTTCCTTGGAAGATTCATGTAAAGGAAGGTAGTTAACAGTATTTCGGTAGGGAATCCATGCTTTAACCAGTACATTTCCAAGTCTGCACAAATTAAAGTCTATGCTTTTGAAAATGAGATGAGCATAATCATAACAGATACAGGTTCCATCTATGGAATGTCTTAACGAAAGTCTATCTAATGAACTACTCTAGAAAACAGTTTAATTTAGTTTAGATTCTCACAATATATTCATTTGAAAACATCGCTAAGAGAATTCATATTCAAAGTTGTCAGGAGAATTGACTTTTTGGAGTTCATGCCTAGCACAAATCTCTCAGATTAATGCAATTCCCATATCCATGTCCATAATGAGGTGAAGATCCATATTTATCTTCAGTCTCCAAGTTCATTACAACTTGGCGACTATAAATACACAGTCTTGAGGATGCTATTTTATCCTTTTCTCATCATTTTGTTGTGTGTTTGGATCACTTTTGTAACAAATATCAGAGATGAAGATGTACATGGACTGCCTATAAAATATCAAGTTACAAGCCTCAACCAATAGCAAAGTACCTAATCCTCTATTACTTTGGTAAAAAATAGCAAGGAGGAAAATGTAGCTTGAATACCAAAAATATATTAAGTTACAAGCCTCAACCAATCAAAAGTACCTAATCCTCTACTACATTTATTTTGCAACTTTCTCTACTACATTTATTTTCCTAGTTTCTAGAATAGTAGTTCTGGCATTTTGCTGAGGTACTTTTGGTTGATTAGAAATTACTTAATTTTCCTACATTTGCCTCGCTTATCAGCTATGATCAAGTTAAAACTTAAGGTTAAAATAGGATGAACCAATAGTTTTTAAAACTCTTTTCGGTACACAATGAGTAGAAATGTCTATAAACTTAACAAGGCCTATCCTCACAGCAGACATCCAGATTTTTAGCAGCCAGTATTTTATATGTAAAAAGTGCTAATTTTGGTCAACATTTTACTATGTTTATGAAGTCCTCATTCACATATTCACCAATGAGCATGAACAATGAACCTAATATTTTGATCTAGAATAGAAAATCTCCCTGAAGGTCAGAAGACTTGGCTGTACGTATGAACAAGTGTAGCTTCCATCCTCTTATTCACCTATTA